>VCRD01000980.1:0-47276 GCA_006783055.1 Trinorchestia longiramus | reverse complement strand
ACTGTTGGTTCACGTTAGAATAGATACAATATTTAGTCACCCGGATGACTCAGCTGTTGGTTCACGTTAGAATAGATACAATATTTAGTCACCGGGATGACTCAACTGTTGGTTCACGTTAGAATAGATACAATATTTAGACACCCGGATGACTCAACATTTGGTTCACGTTAGAATAGATAGAATATTTAGACACCGGGGATGACTCAACTGTTGGTACACATTAGAATACAGACAGTAGGTCAAACCGACGAGTCAGGGTGGAGAGGATATTGATATCGGCGGGGACGTTGTGAGTGTAGGTCACAGAGAGCTCGGTGGCAACAAGCAGGTCGCCACTGCTGTAACAGCAATTACGCTCATGCTAGGAATGTTGATATCCGGCCTTAGTGAATGTATGATTGTCGGTAATAAGAATGTGAAAGAGAAAGAATGCTCATGGCATACATAAACTCTGACTAAGATCCGGAAATAAGGCTCGGGTAAGTTTTAAACGACGCTGAATAAAGAAATCGGTCCGAAAGTTCGCCATTGTACAGTCAACCCTCGATAAGACGGACTACTAGGGGGGAAGGGTGGTCCGATTAATATGCACAAATAATCACCTTAATAAGGCCTAAATACATAATACATTATACTGTATGCACTATACTGCTGTATACTTTAAAATATTTAGCCTATGGGGTAAAAGAAATTACAATATTAACTACTATATTAAATTATTAACGTCCGTCTTATCCGATATCCGGATTACCGAGGACCGTCTTATCGAGGGTTGACTGTATTCATGAAATCTGGCAGACTAAACACATCAGTGGAGACAAAACTAGATACATCTTCCATTTAGACAAATAGTTTTTTATGCACGAAGAATACCGTGAAATAAGTTAAAACTAAGGAAGTAAAATTATCGCTCTTACCGTTCGCTTATCCATGTATATGTACTTACAATTATATCTTTTTACATCCGTATTCTTCCTTTGCCTAGAAAAATTTTGAATAACGGTAACAATAAAAATATTGAATTTAAATCATTCATTTATCTCATGTAAAATACAGTTTTTAATTACGAAATTGCGAGGCACTTGTAAAATTGCATACCTATGGGTTAATCAACCAGGAAACAAGAGGTCAGAGTTAGTGCACACGCCGTATTTGACCCTGAATAAATCCTACGAAGAATGCAAGATCAAGCAAATCTACACACTTAGTATCCCAGGTTCCGTAAACAAAAGCAACTTCAGCAAGGAGTACGCGAGATGAAGTATCATGGATACGCAGTTACCTCTCTTAGCATCGCAAACTACAGAAGAAACAAAGCGAGACACGAGTTCACAAAGGCGGGTCAAAAGGTGGGACGATGACTCCGACAGATAAGCAGAGAACAGAGAATGTCCAGTCCTTAGAAGCTTCACAAAATTATAAACACAGTCACAGATGAACTTTTATAACATAGTAAGTGCACTGAGAGCACAAGACGGCGAAAAATTAGTTCGGTAATGAGATAGGAGGAATCTGATTATATATTACAAATAGAAGAGCACCACATGAACATGCAATTACAAACCTACCGCTGCTGTTTGTTGGGTGGAACCGTTAGTGGTAGTCATGAGCAATGAGAAAACGCAATAGAATAGAAAAACTAGTTAGCACTAGTTAATATATTGTTAAACTTTTTGTGCAGCCTGTTGAGTGTGATTTGTCTAAATAATTATTAAATAACTCAGAAACACTGCATATAAGTTATTTCTTGCTCATTAAAGATACAACTAAACTCGTACTGCTTAACTAATGGAGCTTTTAACTAGGAGAGCTCAACTAGTAGAGCTTAATTAGGACAGCTCAACTCGTACAGTTTAACTAGCAGAGCTTAACTAGTTCAGTTTAAGTAGGACAACTAGGACAGCCTTGCTACTAGAGTATAAACAGCACAATAGACCACAGAGAGCGGTAGTAGAGCATGGCCAGCACCACATTCCGCAAGAGGAGACGTCTCTATTATAACACCGTCAGAAGGCTCTTCAACAACATCACCTATGAAAGGCTTTAAAAGTCACGAATAGAACTTTAAATGTCAGGTCAAATTCAAGAGCAGGGTGAAAATGCTATAAAAAGCAATCGAGAAGCCTTATTGGAAAGTCAGAAGTTCCATCCCCATTGAGTGCTCGCTCTCAAAAATGGTCATCATTGTAATGGTGATGAAAAATTTAAGAGATTACAAAACTAACTCTGAAAGCGAAGAAGGATCGAAAACAAACCTGCATACCTCCCACAGATTAAGAGCACAATTTTTTAACACAAAAAAATCGGAATGAAGAATGTCAACAGGGCCGTGCACTTAACAGGTATTTGATACAAAAGATGTACCTGAAAATGTTTTGTTAATGACAATCATCAAAAATTGCGTTCTTCGGAAATTGTACTTTTTTCTTTTCAAGAGCTAACTTAATACCAGACGCGCAAATTTTAGTTCCAGTTTTTGTTTTGCGAACATTTATTTTATTATGGAGCAGAATTTTGTTCGAGCATTCAATTTTTATTCTTACGTTTACGATAATTGCTTTTCAGATCTCATTCCAGTATCGAGGTAGCAACTGCAGCTGCCTTCACACACAGGTCTGTGTGATCACTCATGATCATGTTTGGTCACACGCCGTGCCTCAGAGTAACATTCTGCATACCTTTGCCACCAAAAAGCGCACATTTCCTCCTCGGTTTGATGCATAAAATGTGCAAATCCGGCAATAAGGGAGAGGACGTAGAGCAGCAAAAAGCAGGAAGCGAGCGCGCTGTGTATAAAGAGAGATGGAGGTAGAGGTATACACGCAGTGGAACGGAATTAAGGGAAAGAAAAGCACGGAGGGAGGCAGGACGGCAATGCAAGAGCTCTGGAATGGGATAACCTGGAACACCTCACACAACAAAGGCGCACGGGAAAGCCCTGCAGAAGGCTCAACCGTGAATGACAGCGATGATTGGAACCAACGAAAATGCGAGTAAATGAATTGAGAATTCCATCTTCATTTATCCTACACCTTTTCTTCACTAAGGTCCCGTAAAATGCGGGAGAGCTTCAGCCACAAAAACTACAGTTTGTATTGAACATATTACAATTTAATTGAAGGACAGAAGAACATCGCCAGCGAATGAATGCCCCTAAATTTTTGACCAATGAATTAAAAGATTTATAGCGCAAGTGAATTTTTTCAAATATTGCTTTCATAATATGAGAGTCGAACACGCAAAACACATATCAACTATACCCTTAAAACGCCAAGCAACGCAGAACAACCCGGCACAACTCTTACGATAAATACTGCCCTGGTACGCAACCTAGAATGCATTATATCATTAAAAAAAATTGCGAGTTCACATAATGAAAAACGTACACTATACTATCACAAAGGTGCGTACCTCAAATCATATGAAGACCAATCTTGTCAACGAAAGCTCTAGTAAATATGCTCGTATATATCATCAAACCCTACGAAGACAATCCACGCGTAAAACTATCATAAACTAGGGAACTGATCCAAAAGTTTTAAATATCAAGTCTATGTAAACTATCACTGGTACCTAACACAGATACACCAGATAGCTCAAGCTAGCCGATACAAACTCGCATTTTTTCTTTCAAATAAAGCAAGAAACGTTAATTTATCACGGAGTACAACTTTGGGCAAGTCTAACATCGTATTCGGTACTCTAACCAACTTTAAGTTCCCCTAACTTGACAAGTACGATCAGAAATAACAACTTTAGGGCAAGTCGCTGCAAGCATCAGGCGGTGGCTCCAGTAAATCAAGGAGCTGCCTTCAAGAATTAGTATTAGCAGCGATCGCTTCAATGGCTCCCATTGTAGGCTTTGTGAGACGCTCTCACCGGCGCAGCTGTGGACCTACAGCTGACTTCTGAATGGCCAAGAATAACTGAAGAACAGATTAAACGCGCACGAATAATACGATGATTTTCACCAAACTTATGAATGTTGATATTTAAACGTTGAACACACGGATATTTCATTACCTGCAAAAAAACGAACAAATTGAGAACAAGCAATCGCATTTCTTTTCAAGTACATTTTTCAAGTCAATTTTTTTCAACATGCACTAAAATCAAAACATTCAACACGATCGAACTTTTTTCAAAAACTTACAAAGAGGCGCGCTCGTTCAATGTTATAACACAGAAAAAGATGATTATAGTTTTGGTGACCGACCACTTTAAAGATAAACATTTATTCAAGCAAACGTATCACCACAATTACAACGAAATGCTTTACTATGCTGCTGGCAAGAATGCACACAGAAACTTTGTTGTCGACCAAGAGACCGTCGATGTGTAGAGAAGTCCCGACAAAAGCGGCACGCGTCCAGCACTGTGGTGCAAATGGAGCACAGGAGCAAAGCAAGAGGTAATTCTTATGAAGCTCATAAACTTGAGTTAATATTCGAGTAATAGAAAAGAATCGAAATAGTGAAGATAGAGTGTGTGATTTTTATAATCAATATAACTCGTTCAGTGACACCAATTTCAATAACAAGTCGATGAACATGAGAATAAATAACAAACGACATTTTCAAGTTACCTAAATTTGGTCTGAAAGAATTAACAATACATAAGACTCAGTTATGGAAGGGATACACAATTTGCCAGGTTGAAAAGAAAAGAAAATTCAATAACTTGACACCAATCAACTTTGGATGAACATAATTTTGGAAGAGCAGTGGATGACAAGCAAATAAAATACTACATCAAAACGCTCAAAATAACAATTCAGAGTAGAAATTATCGTAGCTGTCTCACCAGTAGAGGGTCAGATGCACCAGGATAGGCCTACGAAGGCCTAAGAGCGTTCACAATGCAAGCTCGGTATCCGATGCTGTCTGAAGCACGCACGAACCATGGAGTTGCAGCCACTCCGTCATAATTTAACTCATACTTTGGAAAACCTTTCTGACTTCTTTAGAGAGAGCGAGAGGCTTTTTTTGTCGTGGTGTAAGAGGCGCCTGTTAACGGTGTAGCAGAGAGCCTATAGGCCTTCGCACAAAAGGGGACACATGAAAGAGAAGAACCGGCAACGACAAACAAGAAATGCACAAAAATAGAACGAAAGAACCAAAAACAGGCTTTTTCAACTTAGGAAAAGCTAAATTACGTGTTAATAGATATAGCAGTCAAGCGAGCTATGAACAATCAAACAATAAGAAACATTATAAATTCAGTTCGAGAATTTATCGGCCTGTTTGTGGAAATTGTAGATTTGCAATGAAAGGAAGAAATATTGAAGAGGACTGGGAGGATGAATTCCTTTAAAAATTGTATCCTAAACCACTGGAAGTTCACTGCTAAATTGACACTTAAAAAATACATACAAAATGAAAAACTAGTAATATTTATTTATAGAATTAAGCATATACCACATATTTAGAAGGCATATAGAAGAAGTGCGGCCGCAAACACTGCGATAGGCCTGCGGGTGGTCACAGATTAGCATAAGTTACCATTGATGGCGAGCCGATGAGCACAGTAGCCTGGATACCATTGAGTGTGTGTCGTGAATTAGTTTCATAGAAGAAAGTCAGGGGAGCACATCAATCAGGGTCTGGTGCGATATGGGAACGCCGTCCGTGCACTGACTGCGCATCAAAATGATGAACGAAAATTGAGACGACGAGAGGGGATAAAAATTAAATCGGTGGCCAATAGGCCTAGATCGGGCGCGTAATAAGCATATAAAAGATGAGGCGTGTGATTGGTAGGAAGTACATGGCGGTTGTTGCCTGCCGGAATCACACGTAGCAGATGTTAGTGATCACCTTGTAATTAATTACCTTCATCTCTCAATTCATTGAGAAAAAAAAAAACAGAAAAATACAGTAATATACTCTTAAACTTACTGATATATTTTCCATCCGCTAGGGGTTCTTTTTCCCCTCACCGGCATCAACCCACGCCACTGCTGACCAATTTAGTGCGTCTCTTAAATACTATGTCAGTATACAGAGGACCAGCAGGGCAAACATGACTTTGCAGATGAGGTGTCCATGTTATCGATACCAGACCTACAGCGACGGCGCAGCAAGATGACTAGAAAGAAGAGGACAATTTTGTCGGCTCATGCTGTGACTTGGAGCATTGTCCTGGACGTTCTCGCCTCCTTCAACACGGACACTCGCCTGTCTTTGCGTTCACAAAAATAATCCCGCCAGATTACAGCGGAAAATTAAACAGAGATCGCTGAACTCCGGAATAAGAGCCTTACGTGCATGTGCTACGTTTAATGATGATTTCGCATTGATGGAAACGGGTCAAGAAATTTGAAGTAAACAATGAGCTTATTTTCCACTGCACTGGCTGAAATAAAACAGTATCTCGACTACGATCTCGCTGGCTACATAGACGCACTTCATTGTAGTCGGGACATGATAGCGATCAAAACACGCGCCACGTCGGCAGGACCTTCAGTCCATGAAGAAATTACGGCGTTGGAGGAGCGCACACAAACGAAGCTTCAAAAAGGAACCACCAGCACTCGGCCTGCTGGGGGTGGCGAGTGGCGGGTGAGGGTGGGTGAACGGACTGAAGTGAGGTACCTTGAGTAATTCACTCTCACACAACATAGAATATATAGGAGACGTGTGCGTGAAATGCAGATACATGTTAGGGAGAATGTAGTAAACATTCCGTAGTTGTTATTTAAACATTATTCTGATACTATACTTGGTTGTCTTAGGAAATTTCAGCAGTACGTTTCTAAATGCTGAGTTTGAGATGCAAGAGAAGGAAAGTTGCAGTGAATTACTATAAAATAAAGAAAACACAGACAACCACGGATGAAATCTTGAGGTGGTCTTCACAATCTTGGCCTTATTTTTTTTAAATTATCATTGTTTTATACCAATCACAGCATCGTCACAAGATGACATTTTTGCAAACTAGACCTAGAGTGAAAATGAGCAACTGATCCCTCCATTTTTTCATATATTGAACATTACTGAACAGGCAAGCAGGAACATTGAAAATTCGTAATCTCTCCAACAAATAAAATAAACACTTTTATGAACAACAAAGTTTCTAAATAAAAGGCTTGTCTCGAAAACTCAGTCAAGTTTACTTTCATTCGTATCATATCTTCAGAGAAAACATGACTACACAATACGGAATAAAATGTACTGATCAGTGATAGCAAGCCTAAAAAAACATTGCACACAGAAACACGACGACAGCAGTTTGATGCCACTCAAAATAGCGACAAATAGACAACAACAAAGTCTTAAAAAATGTCGTTTCGAACTGAGAGCGAGGATACATCCCTAGCTGTGCTGGTTATTCTATCAAGGGATCTGCGAAGATTGATGTCAGTAGGCCACGCTACGCAGTGAACATATATCGAAAAAAGACAATTTTGGAATGTATGCGACACACTTGAAACAGCAAGGTTTACATTAAAATTTTACATTGGCACGCAGAAGAATATAAATATTTTATGTTCAAATTTTAATTTACACTTCAATATAATGATGCTGAATTGCAGAACCACAGAAGCGCAACATTGTATCTAACCGTATACAAAAAATAGCAAATGAGCACCGACATTTAGCAAAGAACCCATAGTTTTTCCCTATGAAGGTATGTCGTCCAGATAGAAGCCACGCACGCTGCATGAGCCTCACGCAGTTGGTCAGGCAGGTAATTTTTCCAGGAGGAAAGTATTCAGAAGCGAAAGGACATGTTTCGAAGCACGTCACATGAAGATAATTGGCGGCAGAACAGAGAGTGGCAACGTCGACGGTGCTATTATGGAAAGAATGGAGGGCAACAGCAAAATTTCGACCTCGGCAAATCGTGATACGACAAACATGATAATATGATACATAAAGTAACAGGTCCTAGAACATTATAAAAATTGAGACTATGAGGGAAGGGATCACGGTCGAGAAGACAATGAAGAGAAAGTGCAAACAGTTTTCATGTTAGCAAACAAAGCGAGTCAACATGTTAGGCACATAGAAAACAACGCAGAACTCGAAGTTTTTTCCATACACGCACACACATTGGGGAACCGAGAGAGAACGACACACGAAGAAGAAGAGGTAACATGATATCTTTTAAACCACTGCACGAGAGAATAGGCTAATCGTCGGGGCCGCTATTCTGGCGGCACAATCGTTCTGCGAAATTATGCATTGTTAGGCAGCCCTCATGGGGCACAGAGACAAAATTCCAACACACAGAGAGCCCTGGATGCTGCTGATACCCAACACGACTGAGGCGCCATGTGATGGAGGCCAAAACATGTTGTCGCAGTCACTCATGTTAGAACTATACATGATATTAAATGCGAGTCTAGGAATGATGTACACTACTGACGTATATTATCAACCATGATAGAATAGAAATTTACCGAACACATATGCTGCACAAGCGTCTTCAATTACCCAAAAACCTTGTTTACTTTCCAATAACTTGTTCAGCTCACTTTATTCACAAATGAGAACTCATTGATTCACTACTTCATGATACTAGTAAGGCTTTTACTACAGAGTTCGCTGGATTCCAGGTAAATAAAACCTACGGAGAAGCGTGAATAAGAAAGACTTGGATGACGTAGCACTCTGCAGCGTGAACCAGGGCAACCGCTACCCACAAGGAGGAGACGGGCACCGTTGCACCCAGAGCCTAACGCTAACGCATTTTTCCATTCAAATACGGTTAGTAGGTCGACTGTTGTTTCCAGAGCCAGGAAAATAAGTAGTCAACGTGTATTGGAGTCACGCAAAACACGTACGTCATTGCACACACAATGACAAATAATTTAAATAAAATTTTAAAAGTGGCATATTGAAATTCCTTTCGTATATGTATTCTTCATTCGTTCATATTGTATTCTTCATGGCAATAAGCTACTTTTGGAATCTATTTTAATTAAACATACGTCAGTATACAAATCACTGATTATGGCGTGCGTTTAGCATAAGATTTGAACACGCAATCAGTTTTTTCATGACAGCGAAAAAATAATACAACTGAAGTCAACAGTTAACGCACGATCGGCGGACCAAGAAAGTCGAGTAAATATTCCTGAAGTAAATAACGGCGAGCGTATTATTGTACAGTCGCCTTAGGTCTCCTAGAGGGCAACTCCTAGATACGGTGTCAGGCAGGCCTTTGTCATCAAGAAATGAAACGGAAGTAATCCCAGCAACGAGAAGAATAGCTCAGCGCCATGCACGGTTCAACAATAAAATGGGATGGACTAAAATCGCCGCTGCAAACAGCACGAGACCGGGCCTAAATGAGGAAAATTCTCATGCTTATTGTCGCGTGAGGTGCGATGAATGAAGGATTTGAGCTCGCTTTTCCATACGCGTATACGTAGACCGGCCAGTACTGGTGGTTGGACGCGTGAAACAGAAGAAAGTTAGAAAATCGAATAATGTATAGTATTAGTTCCATTCAGTGATGGTTTTTACGATAAAATTCAAACATTACAAAATATATATTAACTATTTTCAGCATGGAAAGTAAATTGTGGAAGAGGAAAGTTCTGCCCACAGTAGCATCATTCACACACTGAAATATATGCAAGAGAATTACATGAGCTCTCTAAACTTGAATAGTAAATTATTACGAAGACAAACATGTATAAAATACCCATTGTACATTAATACATAAAAACAGTGAAATATTACTTAGTAATACAGAGTAGACCACCGAAGAATTTCCCTATTTTAAATGCCCAAAAAATAAATGCTAAAAATACGAGTTTCAAAGTCCTACTATAAAGAAGCACATAGTTTTTTTAAATATCTTGCTTAGAAGAGCATCAAATAATGGAGCAGCTGAGCCCTACGCAAGGAAGGGTGTAGAGGTAGCATCATAGTTACATTGGAAGAAGCCCAAGACCGAGCAAAAAGCGCAGACGCTTTTGTCAAGGTTGGTCATTTAGGGAATTTAGGAGTGTAGCGGTTGCGGTCTCTCCTTAACACACAAACAGGACCCGAGTGAATGATGACCGTTTTACTCCTTTTCCCTAATACACATACGCTATCTAAAGTGCATAGTAACCGCCTGCATTCATGCTCGCGAGGGTTTTTAACAGAAATATTGGTTAGTAATTTACTGTAGCTAAAGGAGCGAATACACAGTTGCATGACGTGAAGAAAGAACGACAATAAACGAACGACTTATAGAGTACAGTTTTTCATCATCCTTCAAGAATGTATATCCTGAATGTTGCTGGACGTTTAACATAACTTACATTACTAAACCAGCACGCAGATACAGTGCACACATATCATGAAACTAGCCAATTTTGAACGTAAACCACTTACGGCGAGAAAGAACAATAAGCCCCACCTGAGAGAAACTAAAAGATCGAAAAACATTTGGGAAACATTCTTACATAAACCGTTTGTGCGTACATAATTGCACGTATATGACTTTCAAATGACAAAAAAAAACAAGTAATTGCGTTTTTCTTAGAACCAATACTCAAACTGACGCAGTAGCTGTAATGTGTGAGTAATCTTGACGCATGAGCACGAGTAATCTTAATGTATGAGTTCGAGTAATCTCAGTGTGCTGGTATGAGTATTCTTAATGTACGAGGATGAGTAATCTGAATGTGCGAGTATGTATATCAAACAATTTTATTGCTAGCATAGGGAAGTGTGTCACCTCTTTTCCAAGGGTTCCGACTACAATACACAAATAGAAGAAAGAAGTTTAGAAAGAATAATAGAACAATAATGAAGCCGTATTAGAGGAACATATTTCAGCTATTTGCAAATAAAGGTAAAGAAGTCTAAATTATTTCTGAGCTTTGTTGCATCTCACTGAATTCTAATCAATTTTTCTGCAAAAGAAAAAAGTTCAGTGAAAAGTTGAGTACTGTGTATAATAGGACTAGAGACTATATTATGAATAAGGTTCAACCACTGTTGTCGAATCAAATATTGCTATGCACGAAAATAGTCGTACTTTGAATACGGGTAATTATATGATAAAGAATTCACTAACAATCGAAGGCAATTATGAGAACGTAATAAAAAAGAATCGTAACATCCAGAATATACAAATTTAAAAAAAATTATTTTAAACTAACAGACTTTGATATTAATACTCTGAACCAAGAGATTTCGTACGCATAGGATAAAAAACATCACTTTGAAAAATGTACAAGCTGCTTCTTGATCGAGTAGCTTCGCAAATAAATTGCAACAGTGGTGAGAATCAATCACATGATATCCAGCGCCATGTAATACGAAGTCCTCCAACCATAAGGCGTACTCGAGCAGACAAACGCTGCTTTTCTAATCCGTGTGGTACTGTAGTAACAGATGTCGAAGTCAGTGAAATAGAAGTGCGCTATCACTGCACACCACATAGCAACCGAGATAAACGGGACTGTATTTTTTTCCGTGTCTTGGTACTGCAGTTGTTCAGAAGAAATGCACGCTGAGAGAACAAGTATAGATCCATGGCAGGTTCCCAGCTAGCATAAAGAGTGAGAGAGGAATCACTAAAAAATGACTTTTAAAAATGCACAATGGAAGAACGATAGAAGACCCATCTGCGTATTCGGAAGCAATGCGTTGTACTTTGTATGAGGTCGCGGATGTTCGTCTTGAGTACATAAGACATCGATTAAAAAATGGAGCACTGGGAACAGTCACCAAGAAAAATCAACTAAGATTTGCTGTTCAAGCGAGGAAGTTGTAATGAACTTGCACACGAGTCATTTGAGTGCCGTTTAAACTCAGCAACACGAGAAAGCAATGCGATCTCCATAAATTAAGGTTACTCAAACACTGCATGAGTTTGTAACGCATTTAAATTAGTATGCAGAACATGGGTGAGTCAGTCACTACAAGTATTATAGAAACAGGCTGACACAATGAACACGACATGATAATAACCAACTGAAGTGAAAGCTAGAGTTTACAAAATATCTTCGAAACATTGCAGACAGAACGGAAATGTAACCCATACTCCTGGTTTTGTATGCTCGTGAAAGTCGACTGGGGTGGCTTTCTTGAAGGCAAGAGACCGGGCATACCGATGCGTGACTGAGAAATACAAGGGACACAAACTAGCGAGAATGAAAGAGGTGCCGAATGAAACGGGTGACATACGGCGGGAACAGCAGCTAAAATCTTAACAATGCACAAGCTGAATTATGGAGCCAATATTTCCAGGGAAGAAAGGCCACACTGCATCGGTGGTGCCCCCTCCAACAATCAGGGGCAGTCAGTGAACAAGAGGCGGTTCAATACTCTAGTATATAACGTCACGTGTGGGAACTGCAACGTGTGATGACGTCATGGCCACCACAGTGCATATAAACGGCCGAATACCTGCTGACAGGGGTGTTCAAACGACTTCAATCTTCGCAAGTGAAAGGAGTTCATAACTGAGTTAAATATTTGTAGAAATAAGCAGGAAGACCTAAAATAATTTCACGTTCGTAAATTTCCTGTGAATATTTATACAACAAAATCACAAGTCAGAGAGAAATATTTCACATATGAACTATTCAAATATTTTTGTTACTGGTTCATGACTATTTATTAACACAAAAATGCTCACATACTTTTAGAACAGGAAATGATTTAACCTACACCCAAAACAATGAAGACGCGGTATAGACGAATGCAGCTCGGCTTTCACATACAAAACTTGTACACTTTCCCTCGAACCGTCAATTCGAAAGGAACAAATTGCTTCCTCAAATCATTTATCAACTCATAACACGAGTATCCATAATACATGAGTCGATCCCTTTACACAAAACCAAGACTACATTTAGCATTAATCTTACGCTAAAAAATGTCGACAGGAGGGCACTCTATGACGTGTCAATCGGTGCTGTGCAGAATTTATGTCTTTTTTTCACTGGAGCTTCGTAGGCCTTATACCTGAAGAGTGACTAGATGAACTATCACTTTTACGAGATGAAAACCCTGTACGTGGCGTTATTGAAAGAATCATTGTGCTGCTTCAATAGTTTATTCTACAGAGAAAAAACAAATAATTCCGTAATAAATGTATTTTGCAGCAAATATATAAATATCTCGTACAAAATGGTGCCAATGTACAATAATGGTTAGTAGACTACTTACAGTATGTAGCTTAGAGAGCTTCGCAGAAACTTCAATTAAATAAGAGTATAATAATTAAAACTCATTATATGTAAAATATACTCTACCTGAGCACCAAAGAACAGACTGATTCTAGATCATATCTTCATTAACTTATACAAACAATTGTAAAGCGTAGGATTTATTCAATATTTTAATTTACCATGCAATTGGACTTAAATAACAACTTCACTAATGCTGTACCAAAAATACTTGAATATGTAATGAAAAATAGTTACAATTAAGGTAGTATTTAAAATTTTGAATGATGGTTATTTCTAAACAAACCAAAAAATTTCACATTCAGAAATGAGTAAGAAGCTGAGTGGTTGGAGGTAAATTCCGTTGAAATCGAACATGACGGGGATGTTGAAATTGAACAAGAAAAGCGACGAAATAGCACGACGAAGCCTACATTGTGATGGCCAAGTTAGGACCTGAAGTGAAGTTCTCAGAGACCGCTATTGATATGAACTGAGAACTTGTAAAAGGCAGCCCAACGTGTGGTGGATGGAGAGGCAAGTATAGCGATGGAGTGGCTCGGCATTTCAGTGATCGGTTGTTAAGGGAGCCTTGAGTACATGATCTAAATACTGAACAATGCCAAACAAATAGCGATTTGATTTAACGTTTATAGAATACGTGGATTGAAAAAAGATTCCAGGGCTTTGAAGTACTTCAAGTAGTATTTCAAATTCAGGCGGAGAAAGGCACAGCATATAATGTGAAGTTCAGCGATTCTATATTTTTATACATATTTTCATTACTTATTATATTCTTACAGAAACTCAGACAGTGATTCAATTGTGTATTTCACTAACGTGTACTAAATCATTCAAATTTCGATAAAAAAATAACAAAATGAAACTAATTCTCTTCTAACTAATCTTCCTTTCCAGAATATTTGAAGAGATTTATTGATGACGAGCTACAGCTACACGCTGTAAAACAGAAAAACAACTCACCTATCGAAAACGTACTACTGCACATTGTGAGTAAATAATTTGAACAATATCTGATTTATTAGCAGATAAACACTATTGAAAATTGTAAAGCATACTTTTCATTAATCAATAGAAAACAGGGAAAGGTGAACCATAGGAACAAATCACTAGTGTTCATACCTTCAGCTATAATAAACTGGATTTTTCAAGCATCAATTTGTCATCTAGAAAGAAATTTAATTAATTAATTAATTAATTAATTAATTAATTAATAGAAACATGAAAAATCTCAATATTAGAGAGCAAAAATTATAAAATAAGTTTATATACGAGAGGAATAAAATGATATATGCTAGTAGTACAGTATATTGAATATCAATTGTAAGACCCACAGATACAAGCCAATCTAAGTTAACCACAAAATGTGATCAAATATTTGACCATGACCGACACACAGGATCTCCAAGCGAGCTATATTTTAGAAGACAGGACAGCAAGCTTTTGTGCGTCGGGGAATTGGGCAGAGAACTTTAAACTGGCCATCAAAAGGCACGCTGTCAGCGAAATAGAACGGAAACTGGTCAGGGTCGTTCGAAGGAAAATAGCAACATCCTATGAAGCGATTCGTCACAGTCACACCACTGCCTAGTTCACCTAAGAAACTTGGAAACACATTGTGTATCGTTGCTTCAAACCTAGATTTAGAAATACATAAATACCTACAAGAATTAATATTATGAGGTAAATATGTAAAGTATCATTCTGAATAACAGAGAACTACGGTATCAGGCTTAGACAAAACGACTTATCTGAACTAAACTTCAAATTACGGACCCCTAATGAAAAAGATCACTTAGTCTCGATGATTGAGTCTCCCCAACTTACACGTGTGTAACTCGTAATTTCTTTTTCGTTTAAGCACCCAGTGATCGTTTATTAACTATAAAAAGTATTTAAAATTATACAATAATTTCCAAGTAATGGAGTTATCTTAATAATAACACCTTGTAATACTCTTTTGCAGGAGACTACACTATTCAAATGCCTTTAAAATATCAAGAAAAATGAATAAAAATACCCCGAAAACCAATATAAAAGAATCAGTGGGTATAGTATCACAAAAACGATAAAACTCCAGAATAAAGAAAATCATGAAGAAGACCGCAAGTAGAAAGGAATAATGAAAACACAGGTAACGGAAATGTTGAAGTGTTTGAGCGGTAATAGATTGACACAGTAAACTTGATTGACACAGTAAAGTGATGTCAAACAGCATACACAATCTAAAGTATTGGGGTAATCTGCATGCAAGAGGACACCATGCACGCTACGTCCAACCTGCACACTAGAGTCCCTTATTGAGCCATGCATGAATGCCGCTAAATAGCCTGCTCAACTGGTCATTATGTCGAGGAAAAAATGATAAATGGTAGCCACCGTTGTTGCATAAAAGTCCTATAGAAGCATGGAAGCAATGAGATTGAGGACTATCAAAAGGAGAGATCTGCATGCAGAAACTGGATAGAAAGGGTGGTGCATATATGGTCAGCTGGACGAGCTTGTCCGGACGGGCATGTATAGCACCGCCGGCTATCAGATAACAGGTGATGAATAAAAGCCAGCCTTTAATACTCTTGACCAGCGGTGTAGGACAGGCAGCAAATTGCTGCACGGGAACTGGACATTAGATGAGAAGAACTGAAGTACCGAGACCAACTTAATAGACTGGAAGAACAGGAAATAGAGTACATAGTCCGTTTCGACCAAAAACTAGAGTACGGTTCACAGGTACCAGAAGTTCGGACAAAATATAGCCTGAAAAACAAGTTCAGTAGTTATCTGTGTTGGATTTCGACCGTTCCGGCTTGCAAAGGTTCTTAGCAAACATACCGAAAGGAGACCTATCCGATAGGTCACTTAATTCAAATTAGGCGGCAAAATCATAGGACTTCGGTAACTTCAAGAATTAAAACTTATCGAACAACACGAATGTTTTTAAAACTTCCGAGAAAACGCGTAAAGAATAAGCCTCTTAGAAGCACTAAAGCCGTTCGTTGATAAGGCAAAACAAGTCTCCAGTCGGCCATACAAACACGACGGAAGCCTTAGCCACCAGGACCGCAGAAGCTTGTTTTAAAATGACAGTTAATTTTGGAGCTCAGACCACCCCCAGAAGTCGAATATGTGCATAATAGACCCATTTTCATAATCCCGAGAGTAATAAAGACAAGCGTCACATGGACAAATGAACTTCCGACTTAACCCTTTGAAGGCCGACAAGGGTTAAATCTAGGTTAGGTCGAGTCATTGAGGCGGCTCCCAGGCAAAAGGTCCTTGTTCCGAAAAAAAATTGCTACGTAAGAACACAAAGAAGAATATCACGATGAAAAATTGGATCACTGATGTGCGCAACAAGCCATGAAATTCTAAAAGGAAGTAAAGAGGCAACCGACTCGTTGGAATGTTGCATCTGCTGTTCCCGTCCAGTTGTTGACTTCAGCTCAAAACAGAATTATTATCGTAAGCTTGATTATTACTATCGCATAATATTTATGCTATTCTTCTTATTGGGAGCACTAACGCTTGAATAACCGTAAAACTATTAACCTTAATCGCAAATTCCCTAAACAAGAATTATTACAACAAAAAATAAAATTCGATTTAAATTACTTCTAGTCAAGTAACACATGTGTTAAAACAAATTAATTCGATGACAAGGGGAAATTAAGCATTTTCATTAATAGAAACAATATACGGAAAAATTTGTGTACGACTACTTAAGAGTATAGAACATTACGGTATGGGACTTGGGCAGCAGCCCTAGAATGGAGCAAACGGCTCGTTCCTACTACCATATTCTATTCTATTCCTACATTCGACAAGAAATTTACCGAGGAAACGGAAATTCCTCTCACACATCCAGTATGATATATAAAGCTACTTGCAACCACGTCAACCAGTTTTGAACTTCATATTTCAATACACAGAAATACTCTTGACTGTTGTAAGAAAATATTAAAAGTTCCTAACTATCCGAAAATCAGTAAGATTAATATTGGCTAATTTGTGGACTATTGGACACAACGAACAAATTACAACCACTATATGTAAACCTATAACCACTGCAACCCTACATCCATTATAATCTAACCCTTCAACCAGTTCCCATAAAATCGCTCTAACCACACAACCACTATTAGACATATGCTATTATCTGAAGGTACGAAAACAATTTCTTCTTATTATAATGAAGACAACAAAGTGGAACTAATGATTATGAACGTTTTCAGAGTAATGAAATAAATTTTTCTTGTGAAGTGTAACCATTCTCCATCCTCATTGAGAAAACGAATTCTTAACGCCATGATGAGACTAAACATCTTTAATGAGCAATGCCAACACAACCCACTTTAGTTAACGAACAGCCAGGCTGCCTGGTGCGTCCACACGGCTTCTTCCAGAACATACATGACGATGAGAGGTAGAGAGCCAGTAAAAAATGTTACTAGTGCTTCATTGGATGAAAATTCCACGGACTAAATGAGCGCTTCAAAGTGTAGTCCTAAACACGTCTTCACAAGTTGTAAAATTTGTTTGTAAGAGTGGACAAGAAACATGAATGTGACGCAAAAATCTGTTGAGAATATTACATGAAAGTGAACAGTGTGCCACGCCCTCAATCTCAATCAATCCATACTATAAAAACTGCGAGTATTAAAGAATGTGTTCAGTCAAAAGTTTCTCAAGATGGAGGTAGGGGTTATGTGTACAGAGAAAAATTTTTGCTGGAAATTAGAACTTGAAATACATTCTAAATAAGTGGTTCTTATTACCCATGAAACATCAGTGTCAGGTAATCAATAAGAATTACTATGAAATGATTTTCACGAAGCGGAGATTGACACTCGTTATACACGTCAAACCAAAGCTAAAATTGAAAAACGCAATCATAAACACGTATAAAAATTGCTTGTAGTACTGATAGATACTTGAGAAAAAAGTAGGATCCCATGTCTGACATGTGCTGTAGAGCGTGATCACATGTGTGCATTCTTGAGTTCCCACACGAAGAACATTTTTCCGTGACTTGTAAGTAGGAAAAATTTTAACATCGAATATGGGTTTGCAGCACCAAAATAACAGGGCTATGGGAGGGTTCAGCAGCAACAGTAGCTGCATGCAAGCTGAACAAAAATTTACGGTAAAAACACATGCGGATAAAAATAATTTCATGTACGATAAATTTTCATACACAGGTAGAGGTATTTTCAAAATGGTAATGGAAATAGTACGGTGGAGCGAGTGGAAAAAAGAAGCGCGAGAACTTTACAAAAGAATAGGAAGTAAGTGTCAAGTTCAGCAAACCTCACAATGAGTGAAGATGGTCACAAAAACAAGACAAAAATATGGAAAAAAATTGAAGAGTTCCTCACCGGCACCCTACTGAGAGGCCTCAAAAAGTAATGTGAGCAAGAGCTTAGGTGTCGCAGCAGGAGCTGTTTAGTAGGATTAAAAAGGCGGTCATAAGGAACAGAAACTACAGCAAGCAACGGTAGGCGTATAGAGCTAGGCGGAAGCTGCCTTTCGGCATGCGGCAAAACGCCAGTAATGGTGTATTAGTTTGCGCTAAAGCGACAAGTTTTCAGTGAATGACCTAACCTAGCTCAACTCAACAGTAACGATTTATTATTTATATAGTCGATTTATACACTCAATGTTATGTCATCAATGTCCCACGTGATGTAATTACTTTATTTGTAGTTTTTGACCACACAATAATAGAAATATTAGTTTCAAGACACTGAAAAATTACATATTTCAGAAAATGCACCCTCCCTAAATACTTTAGAAATTAACACCTCAAAACTTGACCCACGTTGGTCGTTTTTCTACGAACGAGTATGTCTCCCAATCCAGTCAAATTTCTGCATCACACTATGAACTTACAAGCATATAAGACTCAATGTAGATGTAACCGGTATAGACACGTTTAGATAATTTAATAACGAAGAACGGAAATCAAGCGAGTAAAACTTGGCTAATATTACGGTTTTCCATTAATATCGAAACAACAATAGAATGATTCGCAAACGCTTGGATTATTGAACTACACAAACACAACAGCGACGCGATATTTTTTTGACACAGTGATGCCGTTACAAAACGTATAGGATCATTTCAGTTTTAGTTCAATGGAGGATTTCAGATAAACCTTCACAAAGATAATTCATAAAATAAGAAAACGAAGAGTTGGTATCCCGGTTAGCTCAACCAGCAATAGCGAACAAGCTGAAGTATTCATATCGAATACACTAAATTAAAAAGTGGGCGAGAAGACTGAATAATGACGTTAAGCGCGAAACATTTCGAAACAGCGTCTCGGATGCTTCTAGTAACACAAGATAAAATAATTCATGTCTACCACAATTGCTTAACTGAACTCACAGAGGAGCTGCATCGCTTATATGGAGGGTCTCGCGTACAGTCAAAAAAGTTCGCTCGGATCAGAGGATCGTACATTTCTTTCCTTATACCCGAGATGAAATATGACCCTTATAAAACTTTAACCCATTAGGGCCGCTGCGTATATAAATAGACGTAAAAAAATTGTTTATAATGTTTAAAATATGATGTTAAACTTGCTTTTATTTCAGTCAGCGTGTACTTTTAAGTCTAATTCACTTTCAATACACGTATGGAACTGGTATGATCTACGTTTGTTTGTTTTGATAATTTCCACCAATTTTCATTGCCCTAGCAGCATTTTTCAACTTTCGGCCATAATGGGTTAAAGATTCTTTTTTTTTTAGGAGTCTCATACACTCACCTATAGTATAATTTATTAGTGAAGCCTCATTCACTATCCATAAAAATATTCTAGCGCACAGGAACGTGAATCCCGTGCACTAGAAGCGTCTTACCTCAACGGTAGGGAAGTTGAAATACGGCTTTTGCAAAAGTTCAAGTTTTTACATGTTATCGTTCTCAACGTGTTAGGATAAGCTTCAGCAACTACACAAACAATGAAAAAATAAGGGTATACTTTGAAAATATTATACTCCAGTAAGCATATTAATATATGTGAAGAATAAGATAATACACAAGGAATATACTAATAACACGAAATGAAAGTATTTGATCTCAGGAAATGATAAAAAATATCAAAGTCCCTGTTGATTGTCGTATCGTTTTCTTTTTAACTTCCAGGACAGTATCATAGAAAACTCGTTTTCTCGATGGTGCAACTCAAAGTTTTTAGCTGTAGTTCTCAAGTGCACATTAGTATACCGCAATCACCAGTAAACCACTGATTGACTGGACAATTCTACTGTAGTCCGAAAAAAATTTTGAACCCTAGAAACTATATATTCTCAACGTACAACACAAATGAAATTGCATCCACTAAAAAATTTTGAACCCTAGAAACTATATATTCTCAACGTACAACACAAATGAAATTGCATCCACTAAAAATTCAACACAATCTTCGGTGATTCAAAAACCATTCTTCGAAGAATTCGAGGTCAAATCATTTTCAAAAAGTGAACTTTCACGCGTTTTATTTCGTGTACATGCCTTGATAGATGCTTGTTTCCGTCAGTTTTACAACTTGTAGGAGAAGAGATCTTTCTTCTAAATGAAAATCGTATATTATCATTACGATAAGGAGTTTATTTCAATCTTATCAAGGAGCTGTGGTACTATATTCATATACTGTACCTTAATTAATCGCCTTTCTGTTCGATTAAAATCAAGCTCATAATGAAATTCAGTCAAGACTTAATTCGAGTGGTTCATCAACGGCACAAACTAATACGACATCGATCGGCATGGCCTGCAACTGGTAAGAAGAAAAAAAACAAAGTTATCGTGTACAACAGACACAATAACAAAGTGAGAAAAAGACAGAAAGAAAAGCGAAATCATTCATGCACGATGGTAATACAAATCACTCAGGGAGAGAAAGAGCAAGAAGAAATGTTAAAGCAAGCCTTCGTATGACTAAAACTGAAACCACTGTAGTCCTGAAACTAGCCCCGCTAATTCAATGAAGACACTGAACCACATGCTAACTCTAAAAAGAACAAAAAGACCTGTGCTACTTTTGGCAGTATAAGGCACTACTTAATGTTGACCGAAGTAGAATAGTGAGAAAATTACATCAAACACTCAACTGCCACTGCAGGAGCTTCGAATATTATCGTTTATTTCATCCGGGATTTCTTACCAGTCTCCTATGAAGATAAGCCCAAATTGACATCAATGCTCATTGATACTTTTATTCTGGAGCGAGGCAAAGCTCAGGCATTTACTGAAAATAGTTTAATCACCGAATCAAAACGATGTAAAACCTGTCGTCGCAAAAAGTTTTAGTCAAATTAAACACATACTAGAAAAAGGCACATCCCGATGCAATACATGTCACACATCATGACTATTATTATTGTATTCCTAGTTTAACCACCGCAGCCACATACTACGATTAACAGTTCAGATACAGACGCTCTATGTCGAAGCACTACTAACACCCATGCAGCAACAAGGGCTAAATCCAACCGAAGGCATCAGTCGTAGGCCTCGTTATCTACGCCCAGGGCTACCTTGAATCAACAGTCAACCTACCTAGCGTTCCTCTGTACCACAGGGCCGCACTAGATGCTTGAGATCTTGATGAGGTGTACATACCAGAGCATATTGTCAATATGTTCTTCAATATTTATGTATGTTCGTTAGACAGTAATTCTAATATTCTTATTTCTTCTAAATACATTGAAGAAAATAAAGCACATATGACCACTGTGACTCGTATTACCCTTATAAAGAAAACAAAACAGAATAATACGGAATTTTCCCCCGCACACATTATGACGTCTCTTTATGAAATTTCCCCAACTTTCGAACTTAACGTATAAAATGTAAGACGAATTATTTTCAAACTAAATGAGGAACGACAGTTGTCTATATTAGGTTAACACGTTTGTTGCGATGCGACCCACCGGTGGGTCACTTAGGTTAGGTTCTGTAATTTTTTCAGATCCTTCTAGTGACTATGCGTACAAAGTGAAGTTTTACACCAATCAGGCAATCGCAACAAACGTGTAAAATACCAGCGCACTGAGATCGTGTATGTGTTACGTTGCAGTAAAGTGATCCCAGTGAAGGACGGTGTTGCATAATGGGAGGCGTTTCCAGCGATGAGGAACTCGCTTTATTATATTTCACATCTAATATTCGTTAGTAAGTTTTTCCATAATCAAGACTTGACTTGACTTGACTTGTCATAATTAAGACTTGAGAAACAGAAATTCAATCAAAATTTCGTTTTGTAATGGCGGTCAAACTTTTCATCATCAATGAACAAAATTTCATACAAGATTGCAATTCGCAATGCTTCTTGACTAGAATAAATGAGTGAATAATGATACCGAAATGATTGCAAACGAACATTGCTAAAAAAAATACACAAAAGTCCACAGCTGTCAATTTTATATCTGTTCAAGCAGCAAATTTCTTTAAATATCAAAAAACGTTCATTAATCAACAACTAACTAGACCATAACAGGCCAATTAGTCACCGACGCAGAGAGAAAAATAAAAAATATTCACCGAGAATAGCGCAACGCTCTTCTCTCTTACAATGCAAGAGCAGGGTAACTTTAACATTTTTTAATCCTAGATGGAACTCGTGAAGACAAATGACTTTTATAACAATAAGAAAAAAGGAAGTTACAATAAGCTTTGGCAGGAGGCCACAAAGAGCTTACCTAGGCTGAGGCATTCTTTGTTACAGGCCGAGGTCAAACCGAGAACAGCTAACACGACTTAAAATAATAGAGAATAAACAAGATCATAGCTTAGCGAACACACATTTCGTTTTAAATATTAGCAGCATAAAATTCAAAGAATATGACTGTAGGAATATGAAATGACTGGCTATTAGTAAACACAAGAACTTATTGAATGTATTAACGTCTCGGGTGAAAGAAAAAAGTTGTAATATCATAGAGAGTTTTAAAGAACAAAGAAGATTGAGAATTACAACTCATCGAAACCTATAAATATCTCAATGGCTTTAAAGATGTCACCTTAGAAAAACTATTCGACAGAGACGATAACGTACGAACCAGAAATAACGATCATAAACTAATAATAAGAACCCTCCCAGGCTTCAAATTCAGAATCGCCATTGAAAAATCGTCACGACAAATATTTTACATGGAAATCAATAAAGTATTTATTTCATATCCCTCTTAATTTCTGGAGCCTGTGTATGATTGCAGTGCGTGCACGTGACTGAAATATCTGTTTGGGATTGAGGTGCATGTGCGTGATCGATGCATTCACGTTAGACGGTACTGGACTTGGGTAGCAACCCAAGAATAGACCAAATGGCTCGTCCCAGTTTCCATGTTCTATTCTAATGCCATACAGAGTTATTTCATAGAAGAAATTAAAGATGGAAAAAAGTTAAGCTTGATCTTACGCAAACAGAAAGACGAATGCAAAAGGAAGAACATCAATGTGACGCGTCTTGACTAAATACTTTCATACGTTATGACGCAGTAAATATTCTCTCGGTAGAACCGAAGACTATACATCGACAACCAAACAATGTTCTTGTGTGCAGCGCAGTATACATATTTTCTAAAGAGACGCTAGCAATTCCGGGCCTATGAATAGAAATAATACGACCGCCCGATAGCAACAAGAATAGTAACGTAAATTTGACCAGGGCAAGCTAAAAGAAAATCTAACAAAAAGACAATTGAAACAAACTTCACTTTTAAATCATGGAAACATGCTAAGAATACATGGAGCATTTATTACTATACATAGAATTTAACCGCTGTGCATGCTAGAGAAGTTGTTTTTAATACCGGTAAAAATGATCATGAGGCAAAAATTCCATCAAGCGTCCTACATTATACAATAGATCAATTATCGAACACAATCATTCAAGAGTTGTTTGCACGGAACGCCGTTATCCACATGAGTGATAAATAAAAGAAAAAAGATATAGAAAATGCTAAACTAAAACATGTCATCCACAACAGCCTTCTTCAATAAGGTGATTCTACGGTGAGTATCATTTCCCCAGCCCCCCTTGATTAAAACTAGAAACTCCACAAATTTTCAGAGAAGCGCCAAGTCCCCAATATAAATGAAAGGATAATATCCTTCAACGCAGCCGCTAGGAAGAGTGAGGGAAGCAAATAATAAATTACTCGAATAGAGAATTGCGGGATCACCAAAATATTCAGACACCTGAGTCTGAATTTAATTTAAAGAGATCTGGGTGCCCTTCAGCAATGACTTTTGAGTACTTAATTAGTAAGACATTAATAAATATTCAATAACCATGCACCGTACTTTAAGTTAGAAATAAAAATATTCACCAATAACTCCATACATTCAACATTACTACCCTCTTACACAAACTTCATCGAAGTCGCTGCGCTACTCCATATCTAAACCAACCAGAGGTAATCGCAACAACTCTGGACATTAACGAGCGTCTAGTAGTGATAACAACGTAGTTCGCCAGTCATGGACGGTTGGAAATGGAGGGACTAGGAGAGAAATGTAAGAGTTTTGTGAGAGGCTGAGAAGAACACAGACACCTTCACGGGACACTAGCCCTCAGCTACTGACAAGAGGACGCATGTCGGGGGCTTGGGGTTCCACACTCGCCGGGGAGGGGGAATTCAGCAGCTCCCCCTGCCACCACCCTATCCTCCCGTCCACTCTAACCTCACATCAGTTGGTGCCTGTATAATAATACAGGGTGTCCATATAGTTTCTTTACCATTGCTTGTAATAAAGTTCTGAAATGGTAAAGAGACTTTATGGACACCTCACATCGAGGCTTTCCTAACCTTCATTGAAGAGGGCATGGAGATGAGTCAGGCTCATTCAGAATCACATTAGTATTGGAGGATTCAGGGGTTTGTAACGTTTTTCAGTCGAATCAATGTTCGTGGGCTCAAAATATTTGTAGAACACATGCAGTAACTTTTCCTTCATTTGCCTGAGTTGCTGCAGTTACTGTTCACTGCAAATACTATGAGAGAACAAATGAAAATTAACCAAAGTCAATAACGAAACACGTTACCTTATTGATTACTTCCAACTGAGAGAACGAGTAACCAGTAGAGAAACAAACAATTACGAATTACAAAATTCGAAAACGAAACCCAGAGCTATTTATTCAGCACGCTCAATTGATTTTATGAAGGGTGGTCAGGGCCACCGTAAAATATCCAATTACCATGAAACAAACAATGAACATATCCTTCTGAGAGGAACCCACAAATCTTACCTAACTCTGACAAGTGCTGAGTATATAAACTACATGCATGAACGTCACCACAAACATCAAACATGCATACATAAATGACGTCGTGACTAACACCTACTGGCAACAGCTACCGTAATTTGTGTTATCGAACATTTCTTTGGACAAATAACCTAGTTGAATATTGATCAGCAACGAAATGAATGATATCAACATCATTGGCCTACCTTCATCATTCAAACTTCTAGTACTAATTGCAGTTTCAGAAGTTTGATCATAGCAAAGCCATCCCTGCAAAATGAACAGAAATTTAACATGAAGTTACAGCTTCAATCTGGTAGCTGAAAATTAACTTGCCTCTGTCATTCGATGAGCCGCAGGTGCTGCTGCAACAATGGAGCATCAATAGCCATTGTAGAGCACATTACCAGGCTGATCTTAATTTCGACACTCGCTACAGCACTGTTTTGTGCCGCACGGTATGTCCTTTATAATAACAGCAAATTATTTTAAAATGACGCTTCGTTCTAACTGAGCGATATACGCACATGCGTGAAAATATTTCAGAGACTGTATATAGTAGACCATGTATTTTTAATGTAAGAGATCAGATAATATATTCATCATAAGATATCAAATACATTCAAAGCGAAATTTTAAAAGCCAAGTTATTTCTTTTTCTCGCATTGAATAAACCCAATACTGTTGAATTATTTGACTAG
Organism: Trinorchestia longiramus; assembly: GCA_006783055.1. Lineage (NCBI taxonomy): Eukaryota > Metazoa > Arthropoda > Malacostraca > Amphipoda > Talitridae > Trinorchestia > Trinorchestia longiramus. The sequence goes on along the minus strand of VCRD01000980.1, from coordinate 21,169 downwards.
CAAAGCGTAACTAGATAAAAGTAAGCTGACTGAGTACGTGGTGAGAAGGTAAACGATGCCAAAAGAGCTCGGCATCAACGTGAGTGACTATCGCTGTACAAACACATTAAAGAAGAGTCGTTGGTGCCCAGATGACGACATAAAACCAAGGAAGGCAATAGCGGAGCAATATCCACCTGCACATCCGGGCTCATTTGGTCCGCTGCGCCGGGATTATTTCCTGGGCATACACCGCCCCTCCTCGCCAGTTTACTCTCTTTGACCTCACTCTCTTTCCGTCCTGGCAGCTCTTCGGACACCAGCCCTCTTCATCTTCAACCTTGGATAAACCCTGGGTCCAAAATCCGCGCCCGTCGTTGTTATTGTTGTTGCCGCTCTCTTTGACCTCAAAGACTCAGTTTTGGCTAACATCGATGACGGCCCACAGCTCCACGTGACAAGCAAGCTTAGTGTCAGCAGTGTGTTGTTCACTGTGATGGGCGTGACTTCAACCGAGTACAGTAAGAATACATCTCACTCCCTGATCAATTCCCAAAATGTAATATTCCTCGACATTCTGAAGTTACACTGAGTGTTTAGTCGATTAGTCAAGAGGTAACACAAATCAGATTTCATAATAGTGAATGAATGACATAACTTCAACGTACGTTAGCGATTTGCGTCAGAAATATCACAAAAGGTTGGAGTTAGGTTTCTAGCTATTAAATGCTCTGGTTACACGATTAAAAATCGCTAAATCAGTTTTTTCATAAAATGACGGTTTCCTATGTATTACGACTGGAGTACAAAACTGTGACCAATATACCTACTTCAGAGTAATAATCCCTGTGGAAATCTCAAGTAAATTGAAGGCATTTGTGCCATGATGTGCCATGCCTACGGCATGGGACTTCGGTATTGAACCAAGAATGGGCCAAACGGCTCGTTCCTATTGCCTTATTCTATTCTATTCAAGAATGGAACAGTAATCGTAAACAATTACTTTTCTAGGTAAGTGGATGCGCAAAAAGAATACATTCTCGTAAAAAAAGTTGTGTTCATTCAGAATTGACCAGAAGTAACCAACATAAAATTCAGGTGCAGACAATTCGCTCTTGTGAGGCAGGAAGAAGGACGACGGAAGGGAGGGAAGGGTCGCTCGGATTCGAGGGTCCGGGTTTATTTCCGTCGACGGCAGCAAACAGAGGGACTTTAGAGGGCAAAAAATGTGAGGGAAGGAACTCGCGCCGCTCTGAAGTATGCTGACAAATTGCCTCGCTAGACATCCAAAAGAACACACGAACGTATAAAATATTGGCGCGCCTCGTGAAAAAAAGTGCCCGCGACCAAGGTTTACGCACGATATGTTCGGAAGCCTATTTACAACGTTAGCAACCTTTTTATAAGTAAAATACGGCAGATTAGAGATATTATTATCATGGTTATATTTCCAGTTTAACCATCGAAGCCGTAACAAATGAGAGTATAGATATATTGTGTAAAGACTCGTACATACTTAGATAATTGTTATATTGAACAAATTTGGTAAAGAATTATTGATAGTAAGAATGCGTAGATATTGTCTTAATCACAGAACAACTGAATTAAACTCAAGACACGAAAACACACTAGGGAACACTCCATCAAACAAGTAATGAGGCAACACACAAGCTGTAGTCAAGCTCAGTGGTCTTCAAACTTTTATCCGCCGCGATCCCCTTTGAAAGATTTCATTTTTGTGCGACCCCTTATCCTTTAGCAAAATAAAGAATAAAATATAAATATGGCAGAAAAATTTTATGTTTATAAATAAATCAGGTCTAATGTTAATTATTAATCGTATAAATGATATATTTTATTCTAAAATAACATTATTGCATAAATTACAAAAGTATGATCCGGCATTTCGCGACCCCCTTCGAATGGTCGCTTGACCCAGCTGTGAGTGACGACCTACACTGAAGAGCACTGGTCTAGATAATGAAATTCTCATCTCAATGTCTACGATGTTCCTGTTATGACCTCCACGAGGATAATTTCAAATAAATCAATACAAAAACCTCCGTTAATTTAGCGGTGAACAAAACGCCCGTAAATATATTAAACTGCAACGAAACTTAAAAATCAGCAGTCGGGCAGAGGTATGTAAGTACGCATGAATATAAGGTATTAGTATGCGAAAGAAAAATAAATTCAGTTAATTGAATATTTATAAAAAAAGTTTCATTAAAATGTGAAACAGGATACTGAAGTGTAGACAAGGTGGCTGAAAATAAAGAAAAAATCTTTAAAAACCAATAGGAAAAAGATTTGAATTTTATCACGAGATTATAAAAGGCAATTTTACACATAGCTGCTCTTGATATGCATTTTATATAGTAATTTGGATTCAACGCATGATACTGAAGCCATGCAGTGACCAAAACCAATGACTTACGTGCCGAAGGGTAATCTAAAATAAACATAAAAACCTCCTATTTCGAAAGCTACAAAAACAATTAACATTTGCACATGCCCGTTCCTGCTCCTTTAGAATTAATTCATAAACGATATTGATTTTTTACACAATAAATAAGATTGTTTCCATCAAGCTACCCACGAAAAAACTATAAAAAACTTACCAGGCACATTCAAAGAATTTAATTAAGTTAAAACAACGTGACAAATTAATTGTTTTCACTCAACATTGTTCGATAATAAATAATTGTGTTTTCAATTATGTTTTACCCACTAAGATCTCCAGGAAAGGATTTACAAAAACTTAAACAGCAGTTCAAGAGTGAATTGACATACCAATTATTTCCTCACACCAAGTTCCCCAGAAAAGAATACAACAAAATTTAACCCATTAGGGCCGCTGCGTACATAAATAGACGTAAAAAAATTGTTTATAATGTTTAAAATATGATGTTAAACTTGCTTTTCTCTCAACCAGCGTGTACTTTTAAGTCTAATTCACTTTCAATACACGTATGGAACTGGTATGATATACGTTTGTTTGTTTTGATAATTTCCACCAATTTTCATTGCCTTAGCAGCATTTTTCAACTTTCGGCCATAATGGGTTAACCAGGCACACTGAAAGTACGACGTGAGAAATCACTTACATAATAATGTCATCAACCGTTCCCCCCACTAAGATCCACGTACAAACATTCAAGAAAACTCAAGCATGCGAAGTCATGTATACTGAATGCTCACCCTGCGTGCCGACGAGTATGAGAGGAACCTCTGCAGTTGACCTGTAGTGACTCATCTTAGCGTAGTAGCTGTAGATGGCGTTGAAAGATGCCTCACTCTCTAGACTGAACACGAATATCACTGCATCCACCCACGCCGTGAACTGAAACAAACAATTATTATATTCCTAGTTACTGAAACAAACAATTATCATATTCTTGGTTACTGAAACAATTATTATATTCCTAGTTACTGAAACAAACAATTGTTATCATATTCCTTGTTACTGAAACAATTATTATATTCCTAGTTATTGAAACGAACAATTATTATCATATTTCTGGTTACTGAAACAATTATTATATTCCTAGTTACTGAAACAAACAATAATTATCATATTCCGATAATTAATATCATATATAAATCCCGCTGCCGACATGGTTGACGCGGCTAGAAATACGGCATGGGACTTGGGTAAACAACCGAATAATTATCGAAGTAATTATCCGACCCAAGAATGGGCCAGAAGGTTCGTTCCTATAGCCTCATTCTATTTTATTTTTTCTATTTTATTCCAGGTTACTGAAACAATTATTATATTCCTAGTTACTGAAACGAACTATGCCGATGATCTACACAAGTCGTCACCTAGCTGAAGAACAAATATTTTGGTTGTATCACTAACATTGTACATTGGAAAAATATTTTCTTGCGGAAGAACTGAAGTAAGGAATTGCAAAATCCAAATGAATCGAAGTTTAGCCCCAAAATAGTTTAGGTATAGCAGCATGGTTACATATTTCACTATAGGAGGTATCGTTAAATTTCTTTCAGTTTCATCATGTTATGTTTTGTTTCATGTAAGTTCATAACAGGGGGGACTAATAATTTATTATTGTCTAAGTTAGTTACACTTCAAATGCTTTTTGTGGAGTTCAACCAGTTTCGTTTTCTTTGAAAAATTTTCATGGGAAAACTGGAATACTTTCACAGTATAATTTACTTTCGAATATAATAAAGCGGGAAAAATAAGCAATATCTAGCTTATAAATCAATCTTCGTAGTTCTATCGTAAATTCTAGCTGACCACGATTTTGTGATTTCGTTTAGAAAAGATAGAAAACATCAAATTTTCAGACTATTAACTAGAAAAGAAAGAGTAAAATTGAAGTATTAAAGTCATTATAATTAACTCCCTAATACAAGGAGTTACACAACTTATTATCATTACATCCTACTGTACATAAGGTTAAACCCCCGTAACAGCTCAAAGCATGTCATTACAATTGCAGAGATTGTCATGAGCGAGAAAGAGAAGCATACAATAAAGAAAGGGTTCGCCTTACTATTATACACTACTAAACCTACACAAGCCTTTCAGAACAAGTGTAGCTTACTTTGTAGTGAGTAGCTAGAGTTACTACAGAATAGTACAAATTTTTTAATTTTACATGCAAGGTCAACGCATCACACACCTAACCACGCATCACGCATCTGTCCATGCATCACGCATAGGATCATACACCCCAATAAAAAAATCACACCGGAGGAATAGGTGATAATTAAACCTAAGCAAAAATTAATTATAAGTACACCGTAAAACGCGGAGTAGGTGTTGTGCAGGACCGAAATTAAAAGAAAATGGGTAAAATATGTATTTGCATGCTCCTAAAAATGCATGGCAAATCACAAAAATTTGAACTTGAAACCAAATTTACGAAACTATAAGCAAATAGACTCAAGTGAACCAAAGGAAAAAAAACGTAAATTGCTTGAGCTTTACCCAATTATAAGAAACTTGTACCAAAGCAAATACAGAAATTTGAGTGTTAGAGCTCCAATGCGGAGCAACAATTTGAAGATTGGTGTATGATGACGAGGGCATACCAGCGCAGCACAGAGGCGTATAAGTCGACAGCAAAGTTATCTTTTGTGAAACGCTGGAAATCTGTCAAAATCGAGCACCTTCCAAAGGTGTCCACTCGAGTGCACCAAGAAAAGGACTTACATAAGCGAGCACAATGAGCAGTGGAAACAGAGTTACTAAACCGCAGCAGCGATGATGAATCGCCTCGAAAAAATGTCGTCCCTTCAACGGATCACGCAACACTGAATCATGGAGCCTAAAAAATCAACAACCTATTCAAGGCCAGAAAAATTTTCGGCTTCAATGGGAGCGCGATATAGAAGAAAAAACCGTCCGACTCAAGTAAAGAAGTAAGAAGTATTGGGAATGGAAAGAATGCTTTTCGAAGATAATCCGAGAGTGAAAGAAGACTGGCACAGAAATACTGGACTACTTCTTAGGTGAGAGCATTGCTTTGACACCTTAGTAGTTGAGCCGCTACCTTCTCTAATTCCTCCTAGTAAATTTCAAGTTCCTTAAAGCCGAACTTTTCAAAGAAATGGAAGTTAAAGCCACAAAAATTTCGAAACCTGTAATTCAAACATTTTTACCGTGAGGATTAAATAAATTGTATAGCTGAGTATAGAACAAGCAGCACAGAAAGGCGGTCGACATGCTAGTCTTGATCAAAATCTAACACGTTTTTCTTAGTTAATTGCAATTACATATATTTATAAAGCTATAAGTATCCACAGTGTTGAAACTTGTAAAGAGAATTGAGTATGAATTAATTCTACGCAAGTAAAAATTTTGAATTTAATTAAAATTCGAAAATATCACTAAATTTTGAGCCATTTCAAGGCCACGAACGTTCATGCGACATAAACAAAATTACCGAGAGCAATCCGCTTCTATTAAACATGCAAGTACAGGATCTGTTGTTATACGACATGATGCAAATTTTACACATTGCAGCATTAAGCAGCTGAACAGACTCTTTGATGCATTAGATACCCCCATATTTTGAAGGAAGAAATCAGAAATAGAATCTGTCCCGCTGATTTGTTTAAGGTTTATTGATGATAGCAGTCACTGTTTGCATACATCCTCTCTCCAGTGACCTCAGTCATCTTGTTTGCGTCTCTTAAAAACGCTTCGACTCAGAGATACAGTGAGAACTCGTCGACATTAGCGCACTCTCTTGAAGGAACAACCGCAACAACATGGGAATCAATGTTTATTAAGGGCATCGTAGTACATTATGGACAACCTGGTGCATAATGGACATCAATCGCCTAGGACAGGCCTATTGCATTCCAAGCATTTTTGATCAAGGAAAGGTAAAGGTTCGAGGAACGCAGTTACGGAAGAGTGCAACGAATGCAGCCACTCTAATTTGTCGAGGAGTTCATTGAGTGCCGAGCACTGGAACGAAAGTCTCAATGTCAAAGAAGCGACTCTATTTGCACATGCAAGCCGACACCGCAATTCATCATTTGGCCTGTGACATGCCGTGCGATGAAAAGGACCAACTACCGGTAGTGGCCTTGGCTGTAAAGTAGAGTACCACGGAGATGTTGGAATCGCTTTCACGAGTGTTGTGATTGCTCACTTTGATGGGAGTATCTCGGAATTTTACAAACCGTCCACTATCTCTAGAAAACCAGGAAGGATAATCATTTTCTATGTATCCCTTGAACGAGAACAAGCTTCGTTTAAATCAAAACAGAAACCTAAAATTGGATAACAATTAAAGGAAACTTTGAGCGAGAAGATATTTAGCTGGACAAAAATATAAACGCACTGTTTTCACTCGTACTCAGTAAAACACATGAAAATCCTATACTTTTATACCTTAAGCCAAAGCTTTAAGAAGAAAAAAACAAGTTCATTTGAAAATTAACGGCTCATATAAAGCAAACGGACATGACAACCGACCCTTCATTATGAATGATAAATTCCACCGCCAGATATCTGAGGAGCTCGTAATGCTCCAAGACTCAATGAGCGTACGTGAGTAAAATAAGCCACGTTACGCAAGTCGGAACCCCACAACTAAGCACTCATCAAAGAACATAATTGTACTAGTGAGTTTGCTACGGTATGTAAGATCCATGCAGGATCTTCTAGCCCGAGTTCTTGACGCCTTGTTCGATCATGAACGAAGAGTTAGCATTCTTTGATTACAACATTAAATATTTTTCGTTTGTATCTTTATCGATCGCGTATGGGAATCATCAATCCCATGCAAAGGTGGTAGATGGTTTATAACTTACGCTTAAAATTATTTGGTTTTAAATTCATATAGACTGTTAGAATATCAACTTTTCTAGAGAGAATAATTTATACTGCATTGTCAAGATTTAAAAGACAAAAACGGTTAGCATAAATATCGAAGCCAATGAAAATGCTTATCACTAGATTCTTGGGTCATTTGCTCAAACTAAAGAAGTACACCTGCTGGGAAATGGTAAAAAAATGTTTTTTCGGTTTCGAAGTTTTGAACAGAAAAGGGAAAAATTGTACATTCCCAACCAATTACTCACAAAATACAAAGACAGTGTCAGCAAACGGTTGCTTTCTCTGCAGAATTGGTTGAACAAGCGCAGGTTTCGTGCACAGCTAGCGATATCTCCGTTGTATCTTTCAGCTTTTCGCCTTCCCTTTGAAGACATGGAATTGACGTGGGAAATGTGCCCTCAAAATCGATAAGTGCCATTAGTGATAATTATCAGAGATGCTGTGAACCTCATGCATGGGCGGTTATCACACAAGCAGTATGCATCAACCATGCTCACTGCACAATGCAAACAAGACCTCGACGCAACTGAAACTGCCCACTGAACTACATGGAACGAGTGTTCCATGTAGATGAAACGTCCATGCGATTTGAAACGAGTGATAGAAGTGATCAGCACAAAATTTATAGAAGCAATAAATTTGATGATAGTAACGAATAGGATGAGAGCAATAAAAATAATTATTAAGGATGTTATTCATAGTATTCAATACATCAGATTTATTAATTATACGAAGTAAATTGGCAAATATTCTGCTATAACAGAATTGCACACAAAACAAGAGAATTCTAGCATGACATTATCGCTCAGTCACGATTTTGCTCATTAGAAATTAAACTGCAAACACGACAACATATAAAAAATATAAACATTGAATGAAAGATTGTCGAAGAGCGAGGTTTAAGCAAAATATACAAAATAAATGCGATGTATATTTTACAATTCAAAAACAAGCAAAACTTCACCACAGAGAGGCACACCAAGTTTGGAATAAACCATAGTCAACAAACAGCAAAATAACTTTTTTAGAGCCTTTAATATTCTGCCATAGGGCAAATACAAAAATAAACAAGAAGATATGTGAGGCACCTTAACTGTTACGTGCGCTTGCATACAAATGAGATGAAAATTTATCGTTCACTCATTTTCACCACAATAAAACAACCAAGACAATCTTGATTTCGCTGAAGAAATCACAACATTTATGGACCAGTCAATGTCGTAAATTATGTGGTCTGACTGATCAAATCTCATCGTGTGTAGCGAGCGTAAAATAAACCAAGAACAGCAACTTCGCTCGAATGAGAAAAGACCAGCACGCGACCACCCTCGAAAGCCAATTTGTAGTGACGAAAATTGAAAATAATCGATCGACACTGGAATAAAATCGATGCATGATTGCATGAGCCAATGAAGGTGGGTCTTGCAAAGCAGGACGATCAATGACACGCATGTAAACACAAGGGCCAACAATAACAGCATGTAGCCAACTAAACTGTCAACAATGGATGACGAGAATGTGTTTGCAACCAGCACAATGGCAAGGAGACAGCGCTCTCGATGCCCAGTGACAGCTAGAAATGAGGGTAACAAAAGCAAGTGTCGGTAATCTCCGTAGTCCCACTCATCTATGCACGCACACCCTGATTCTCAACTCAAGCATTCGCTACTGTAAATGCAAGAAAATAAAGATTTGCACACTGGCTTGTTTATTAGGTTACGTAACGATATTCTTGAGACCGTAAGCTACGGTGTAATACATATGTACCACGCTAATTTCTATTATGCATAATAATGTAAAAGTGCTTCGGCTTCGAAATTACTTTTGAGGAAAACATTGCCACCATGCAACGTGAGTGGCAAAACAAGTTAAGCTAAAGAAGGATGATATATGCATGGATAAAACAAGGCACGTTAAATAGTCAAAGTCGAGGTGCGCAACAATTTTGTTCTGCTCGTTCAGAATGGTAAGTCATCGAAACACATTTATTTATTTCGCTCGAACCAATGGAGTCTTTATTTCCTAACTGAATTTGAACTGAGAATCTAGGTACAATATTGTGGAGCAGGTCGCACCCTACACTCCTACAGACGCTTATTTTTTAAATTTTGCCTTCCCGAATATAGACTGAGAATGTAGGTACGATATTGTGGTGTGGGTTGCGTCCTGTACCCCCATAAACGTTTGTTTCTCACTCCCTAGAAGCGCGTGTGTCACCCGTTGAGTGTCCCTGCATCACAAGCCAGGCTACACATACATCAATTGAGGAACTGCAACCTGAGCACGCGCTAGAGTTCACTAACTGCACACAATGTCAGTTTCGTAACGCACCTCAGCGTTGTAACCTCGTCAATCGAGTAATTTCCACACATGTGACGAAGCGGTGGCCAGCGAGTTGCAGTAAGAATACAAAAGTTGACACAATTGCAGTTTTGACGAAAGCAGTAGCATAATGGTCTCACGACTACCGATCGCAGCATTTCAATGTCTTCTGTTGAAACTCAATGCCGACAGTGAAGTAAACACGTAGTTACGAATCCCGCATTCAAAACAAGGTAAAATAAAATATTGAAATGAATGAACTTTCGCGCAATGAAGAACCAACTACATGCTGATTCACATGTGTACTTCTAGCTACGGTCGTCTGTAGTACTTTTTTCTCATGTAAACGCTGCCTAGAAAACATCAGGGTCCTAATCTTATACTTTCATTTCTAATATATTTAATACCTACTTCTCCGAGGCCCTGAATTTTCAAGCTTAGAAAATTTATGAACACGTCATCTGAAGACAAATTTTCGGTAATCTCCGTACAGCCCATTTTTATAACGCTGGAGCTTGTAAGTCGTTAAATGCTGCTAAGTGAGCACCAAGGATTACTGTAATAGTAGTCCTTGGTGAGCACCTAAAAATTGTTTTCATGCATATGAAGCCTGTAAGGAATATTTTTAAGTCAACGAGTTTATGTAACTGTAACGTTGTGGTTTGTGCAGTAAAACAAATATTTTTTTTTGTGACGCAACTAATGGCATTCTCAACAGTTTAGTTACAACGAAACAAAACGTAGCTACAAAAATCTGATGATTATTCTTAAAAATTTCATGCAAATATGAAGCATCGTGAGGAATTGTATTTTCAAAATAACTGACGAAGCGCATACTATGTAAATCTATTAATACAAATTAGCACTCAGTAAGGAACACAAAGGTTAACCCATAAATACCAGTTGGGAACATACGTGCCAAGAGATAATCATTCCCTTTAAATTCATATTATGAATGTCTCGTTCAAAATTAAAAATTACATAAAGATGCGTGGTAATTTACGCAACATTTTGTTCAGCCTAAAAATAATTTGATCGTTAAATGGTTAACATGATGACGCAGCTCGGCTGCAGTGCTGGTTCACAACACCTGCACTGCGAGCTTCAGCGGACGGAAGGCAACATTAGTTCCGACCTTGACGCAAACCAGTCTAACTGGAGGTGGTGGTGGACAAACAGATGTTCAGCTAAGAGGTGTGCTTGGCTTAGCAAGATTATTGATTAATAATATTTGAAAATAACATTACTTCAATAGCTGGTACTCACTAATAATAATGAATTGTTACATTTAGGGGATTGTTTTACAATGACAATAAGAGCTTGTATGCTATCCAAGCTTTGTTCGCTATCTACGCATCAAGTCTAAAACCAAAATAAAGGCAGCAGTAGTCTCGTTCCAGATTAAACTTAACGGTAAGTCAAGTTAAAATACTGTCAAAATATGGTAGAATGAATGATCATGCATCTGATGTGGTTGAAGATATGTAAATGGAGTTGCAATTTGAACACTCCTAATGGTCGAACTATGTATTAACATACGTATTACAATTGGTTATTCCAAGATAGTAAAAACGTTGTCCCAACAATGATTGAAAGAATCGTGTGTTTGAAAATAAAATCGAGGATCATTCCTTTCATAATGACTTTGGAGACAAACACGAGACCTCACTTTCGAGTGCCACTTTGAGCAGTCGCTCACGAGACAGATGTCTCAGACTCGACTCGGAGGGCTGCTCTGTCTTTATCCCTCCCTCCCTCGAATGTCAGAGGTCTCCACGAACCCCACAGTAAATGTCAGGTCTGTATGAACCCCCTACTTTTCGAGACACGATCTGAGCCCGAATTATACTCTAATACGCATAATCGCGTCGCTGTTTCTCCCACCACAGCTCTAGTATTGTCTTTAAGAAACGTCTCACGACCCGCTTGACACATACTCGCGTGCCCTCTGGAGGTTGAAGCACCTTAGCTCGGAAATCCTCGCAGTGGAGCATATTAGCCCCTAGTAGAAAGTGCTTAAGTCTTTGTACTTGAGGAGTTCAATAAGTTTTCGCAGAAGTGCGGCTCTGGTAGAGGACCATGATACTTCTGAAGCATTCATGTCACAAATTTGAACGTTATTTTTAGCAAGACATTTCATCACGCCTTGGTGGACAATATTGCTTTGGGTAAATATTTCCGCCTTTTATGCTCTGTTTCTCGCGCTGGTGAAGAAACTTATCTAACCCAACTAATAACTGAATTCAACTAAGAAGAAGTAAATAATGTACGTCCCCGTAGGTTAATGTAATGTACGTACTATGAATATGTCGTTGCTAGTAGAAATGCGCTCAAAATTTCAAAAGAATACGCACATTTCTTAACGAGTTACGCGGTTGCCTACTGCTCAAAAACAAGTGTTCAACGAGGCTAAGAAAGCCAGGTGGATAATACGAATATAAAAAATCCAGAAAACAGCTGCAAGAGCGAGAGCACACTTGTCCTTAGGACTGCTGTACAAGAATGCATCGCAATGGAGCTCCAAGAAAGCACATCTGAATATACCACAAACCAGCCATACAAACCTACTCAAGTGTGTTCGAATTCTTATTAACACATTGACTCCGAAGTGGTACGTATGTGTACCACTTAGGTTAGGTTCTGTAATTTTTTCAGATCCTTCTAGTGACTATGCGTACAAAGTGAAGTTTTACACCAATCAGGCAATCGGAAGCAACGTGTTAAAGAATCTCGCTACACATGTAACTTTTGATACTGTATGTGAAGTACAACGAGGTACGAATTGTAAAGAACACCATCGGCCAATGTTTGAACGAAACTAAGTTTTTCGCAACGCTTTGGGTGTACGTATGCCCAACTTAAGGTTATTTTGTTCAGATAGATTAATTCCGAGACTTGAAATAATACTGAAAATAAATTGACGTTTGAATATTGAATACCAGAAAATTAAAAGTCTTACTACCACTACTTACACTACCTTCTAAGATGTACAAATTCATGATGATACTTTACTTCCGATTTAGGAAATTTTTTAAAGCGAAATGATTTTGTCTTACGCAGCCGAGCTTTGGGTCCTATTAAACTATGAAAATATGCTCACAGAAATAGGACGAGGTGCATTCAAACGCACAAGAGTTAATAATGGCTCACTTGAACGCATATACAACAGATACTTGAAAAACTGCCATTTTAGCTAAACACTCGTAGGTACAAAAACTGGCTTCATTCCTCAATTTTCTCGTTGAGGTATCTTCGTTGCCAAAACGTGCTACAATGCGCAAGGACTTTGCATGCTTTGCACGGACGATGCTCAACAGTGAAGCCCTAAAGCGTACCCGTGAGCAGTGTCTTCAGGCGATACTTGAAACGGAAACTTGTGCAGATTCCAAGCACGTGCACGCCGTCTTCAGAAGTCTTGACTCTTTAACCCTTCCGATCCGGCTTTTGCTCTCTGTTGGGACATGTATGTCCCAACAGGATCGAAAGGGTTACCGGCGAAGTTATTTTTCGACTGCACGAAATATTCCGTAAATTACCACTTATCTTTATCCGTTTTTCATGAAATTTTACGCAACCTCAGAACGAAACATTTAGAATATAGGATTAAAGTGAAGGACTTCATACGTACTAAATATAGTACGGTGGCTGCTAATGGGTATTTCTGTTGGTCAGAGGCTTCCAGGATGAAGAGGGCATCGTATGGAAGCCTGCAGGCTTCCTGTATACCTTCGAGTCTCATAATCTTGCGAGTTATTTGGTTGAGCAATCTGAAGCGTACACGAGTATGAGAATTTTGTACCTTGTTAGGACAATCAATTTCAAACGTGAATAAGTACAAATCTCAGATTCTTGTAATTGTTAGGTTAATCTACATATTTGAAACAGCACTGTGTTATGGCAGGGGTGGACCGACAGTTCACTGCATTCTAAGTATTCATAATTCAGTAAAAATATAGAAAATACGACTCTTCAACGGTATTGTTTGGAAACTTTTGAAATAGAGGTAACTAAGGAAACTATGTAAAACACATGGTTTTCATCAGCTAAGAGACGTGAGATTTCGTTTACAATTCGATAAATGTCAAGTTTAACAAATGTTCTCAAGAGTATTTATGAACAAAACATAAAATATGGAATAATTGAAATAAGCAAGTATTCTTTCTCCTCTGATTGATTTTACATAACCCACGCAGTGTCGCATTGCATATGATTTGCACTAATGGCTTGCATATGATTTGCACTAAGGGCTTGCATATGATTTGCACTAATGGCTTGCATATGATTTGCACTAATGGCTTGCATATGATTTGCACTAATGGCTTGCATATGATTTGCACTAATGGCTTGCATATGATTTGCACTAATGGCTTGCATATGATTTGCACTAATGGCTTGCATATGATTTGCACTAATGGCTTGCATTTGATTTGCACTAATGGCTTGCATATGATCTGCACTAATGGCTTGCATATGATCTGCACTAATGGCTTGCATATGATCTGCACTAATGGCTTGCATATGATTTGCACTAATGGCTTGCATATGATCTGCAAGCAGAACACATCTGTAGAACGCATCGTGCTCAGCAGGAAAAACAAAAGGTCGCATCCAGAGCGTGACGGTTGAGCACCACAATGAACACAACAGCAGCACACGAACACTGCTAGTCAATGCACTTGTACAGAGCAATTTAAATATTAAAATATCAGATAAATATCTCAGTATTCAATGTTTATTTACGTTAATGATCGTTTTTATGATGTGTAGGTAATAAATTACTTTTCTACACGAGATTATTGAATTAATCTAAAGTACGGACAAATGCATCGATGCAATCGCAAAAATATGAGGGCGACTACGCGTAAAGAATCATAGCTATACGCCTGCCATAATCTGTTAGGACGACTCCGAGTAAATCGAGAAAAAACTGAGATACCATTTAAAGCAAAATATCCCTTGAAATAAAGAATTTTGTGACCAATACGCCCTAGGAGGATGTCATTTCTGAGAGGTAACAATAGTGACTTTGCATGAAATGAATCTTACAATTAAAATAATTTCAGAACTTAATTTTTCTCCAGTAACTTAAAATCCATCGTATGCTATTTTGATTTTAAATTGATTCACATAAGATCTTCGTCGTGGGGATTTACTCCAGCCTTTCCTCTACTGCCTTCGATTTCAACTTTCAACCTTTTCGTTTAACACGTTGCCTCCGATTGCCTGATTGGTGTAAAACTTCACTTTGTACGCATAGTCACTAGAAGGTTCTGAAAAAATTACAGAACCTAACCTCAGTGGTACACATACGTGCCACTTCGGAGTCAACGTGTTAATTCGCTATGCAGAAACAAAAGTTGTGTCATCACTTGTCTTCAGGTTTAAACGGAACACCTTCCAAGTGTTTTCTGCATATAATTAGAGCGAGTGACGCGTTGGGTCGCTACTTCTTCGCTTTGGATCGGCACGCGCTGAAATTTTACCGTGAAGTGATTCTAACAAGGCAGGTTGCTTATACTAGCAAAAGGAACAAGCAGCTGAGAAGCTTGTGGCTGTTATACACTGGAGGCTGACGATTTAAGGTCTAATAAGGAGCGAGAGCAGCGACGCATCACGGCAGAAGATGGGCGGGTAACGGCGGCCTTGTAGGGGCAGAGGAGCTACCCGCCAGCCATCGCAGAGGATTCTGCTAAAGGAGAAGTCAGTGGAGAAACATGGAGCAGTCCAAGGACCTAGTCTCTCCCTTACTCCCACCTCCAGTATCATTGAAGTTCTCAGAACATTGACGTAGTTCTACACTCAATATCTCGAAGCGCACAATCCATTACATGTATCGGAACCTACACACGATTAAATCTTTGAAGTAGAAATCCTAAACCTCAGTGTCTATACTCTATTTGATATCCAACGTAGGAGATTTTATGAAAAATAAATGTGTGAACTATGGATACGCTGATACCCAAATAGCCGAAAGCGAAGCAGATACACGAACCTATATTTTTGAATTGGACTTGGACTGATGCATGAAAATTCAATTCCTGGAAAAAAACAGAAGGTAGACACGCCAACTTCCCAAACTTAATCACAAATGTAATCATTTATACCAAAACAACAACGCCTGACTTTATATCGGAAATGAATTTTTAAAAGAGCAATAACCAAAGCAACTTTTACATGCAAAATCATTTTCTATACGGATGTGCTTCCGAAGAATATGTTAACAAGGGTAACAAGCATCTCATTTCTCAAAGAGCAACAAGTCCCTAAGAAACTTTAAAAAAACAACCTGCACAGCGTACCAGTGCACCGAATATTCTTCTAAATCGTTTAAATACTGTACATAAAAGTATAGAATGTTTTCTAAAAAGGTATTATAATAAACCCTACGAAAATAAATACTTCACACTCAGTTCCTTGCAAATTTTGCAGTCTCCTTGACAGGATCGTGAATATGGTGATCAAAAGTAAATTGCATTCAACTTTCAGATCGCTAAAAATCGTTCATTTACCCACAACAGTGTCCAGAAATTACAGGAGATACTTCATTGTCATATGTAGCTGATTGGGCTTAAACAAGACAACCACACTGGCACGATATTAAGGCATAGTGGTCTGCATCACCACTGATTTGCGTATCGTTCATATTATAATTAGAAGAACATCCTTGAATACCCAATGACAAGGAAGCCCACTAGGAACACAACGGTGTCATACAAGACCAAGGGCCTGGAGACATAGCGATTGTGTGCAATGAAAGCAAAGCCTTTCAATTCAAGAGATAGGCCTACCGAGAATAATTAATGGAGCTTTTCATATACGAAAAAAAGTAGTTCCCAGGTCAAAAGTGCAGCAACACGACCGTCAACCGTTTGAGCTGGACGTGTCAGTCTTTTGTAATATATCTGCTCTTGAAAACTTGTTAGACGAACATGATCAAATCATTAATAGACGTGGCATATGGATAGGTACGTGATGGTGCAATGGTGCCTTTAGAAGTGCATGGTAATCAATTAAAGCATGACAACCTAATGAGCAGTTTTGCATTAATATTAATTTGAAGGACTGGGATTCAGTTGGTCTTCGCACTGAAAAAATAAATAAAAAAACAAAGAATGCAGGAACACAGAGTTTTGCCGAAGAGAAAGAAAACGTCCCTAAAAATAAAACTAAGGTAAATCCAGCCTTTGTTTAGCAACACAAATGCAATATAATCTCACAATCAGTGATGAAACACCTGCAGCAAGTGAACAGTGTCTGCAAGAAGTAAACAATATCCTCAGCAGGTAACCAGCAGCTGTAGCAAGTAAGCCGTAATTTTAGAAAGTATCTACAGTATATGCATCAAGTATCAGAGTATATGCAACAAGTAGCTCTGCCTTCCAAGAGGATCACTACTTCCTGCCCAAGTAGTGAAGGACAAGCCCATACAGTACATCTTCCTAGGAAGCAGTCGTACCATGAAGCAAAATCAAAAATGCTTATTACGAACTTGATCGTAGATTGATTTTGAGTCGAAGAAATAAAGTAGCGACCAAAACCCATTAGTTTTCAATTAATTAGTACGACAGATTGTACGTAAATGTCTATACTATCGGATAGCACGTCATTTAATGTAGCCAAACGAATGAAAAACTAGAGTATCAGCACAATTGAAATAAAACTCGTTAAAATTTATTTCACTGAAAGATTTTTGCACCGCATTTGATCTCAAGAGATGCCCTTCGTACTCGTCTGATATACATCAGGTATTTAAAAAATACAACAATGCTACGAAAGTACAAGAGAAACCTAACAAACAATGGCATTGCAAGCATTCCCAGGTTTAAGCTCATTTGGTCTTGCAACAATTGTTCTGTGTTCAGAGCATTTCAGTCTCGAGAGATTATAAAAAATAATCTATCTCAAAGGAAGATTAGGCTTTTGTTACAGAAACTCCGGACTATCGTGGCCCTTGTTCATAACACAACGTGAAGATGTTTCAAGGAACAGAACCACGCGAAAAAAATAAGAAAACCTACAACAGAAAGGAATGCAAGCAAGCATCTTAAACTGGCCTGCAACAAAGCATGGCAGAACACAATTGGGAACCGCGGGCCATGTTCACGTATTTCGAGACAATGCTTAAACATGGACAAAAAACACACCTTAGTTAAGAAATATCTTCGTCAGAAGGCATTCTAAGGAGAAAATAGTTTTGCCCAACCCTTTGTACATAGCAGATAGGATTTTTTTCACTGATTTCGCAATGCAAATTCCCCTACGCAGGCGAATAAAAAGATGCGATTTGGTCAACTGAACATAGTTAACTCAATTACATTACGCTAAAATAAAACTGAACAGTTTGCTCTCAACCAGTATTGAGTAGCCTACGACGCTTACCACAACAGGTCTGTAAACACTGAGATATTTAGAACACAACCGGACAAGATTGTTAGCACAAAGGCGACAATAAAACACTCGAGAGGACTGTATTACTCCACTTGAGGTCCAAGAGCGAACAAGGCAGCAAAGACAACTATTTGCTGGTTCTGTAGACCACGGCCGCTGCTGTCCGGCAACGAATGCGATGACCAAAGCATGTCCTCTGAGGACGCTTCTTCAGTACATTCCTACGGAAACAATACGAGACACGTCGCTAAACAAAGGAGAAAATTCTACCCAGCCCTGACAAGAGCTGTTAATTCAGCAGTAACACAAACGAAGAAATGTTTTAAACTTGTATAATAAAGAGCCTGCTCTAATTGAAGAAATTAGCTATTTAACTCGAACAAAAATGTTTAGAAAAAATGTGTTAGAGTACAAGGCCAAATATTTCACATGGTTGGGTTCGTCGTACAATATCGTGTTTGTATTTAAAAATAATTCATTACTCAGAATTGCATGAATTAAATATAATTGGTGCGTAGAAAAGTAGAAAATGACGTAGAAATGACGTTTTTCGACTCAGCCACAAAGATCTTCCTGTAATTTCGAATGAGAGCAAAACAATTCTAATTCGTTATCTCACAGCAATCAGATACTTGTCACAATTTGCAATAATATGGGAAAAAATAAAGAACAGTTTACTGCTACTGACAAAAAAGGTACAAAAAACAATTTAACTTCCAAGCAATATTAATATTCATCAAATATTAAGTAAAAATTGCTGCAACTGTTACAGTATAGAAAATTTTCCTTGTGTAAAACATCTCATTCAAACATTTTTTCAATCACAGAGTGAACACATTCTTATAAGGGTAGGCAAACCAATTTAAGCACACGATACTTAAACGATATTTAAAGTTCAAGTCTTTTAATAATTATTCAACCGTTGCTCGATTCCAGTTCTATCATAACCTGTTTTCAACAAACCGGACAATAAAACTTACGTTTACAGTGCTGTTTGGTTCATACTTGACGACGTAAAAGAGTAGGTGGAGAAAATAATATTGCAGAAAAAACTCCATGAGGGAATAATGCGATACATTTAAAATTAATTTAATCAACAAATTTCAATCCTAATTCCTAAGTTTGAAGCCAACATCTAAGGTGCAGGACAAGCAATAATCCCGAGCTTTATTTTAAGTCAACTCTCTTTTGATGAAGTGCACGAATAATTTAATCTCATCAAGTCACGCTAGCACGGTTGGTCACGCGAGCTCGAGAAAGGTTTTTGCATTATAAAGCAACCATATAAAACGACTTCTCATTGGAACCACTCGATTTAAATGGGATTTGTTCACTTTCATGCACGCAAACCGGTCGTCGCTTTTGTCAAGACAAGAGCACGTGAAGGACTGTCTTATTGTCAGCCTCAAGTGCTGCTTTAGGTAGAGTTTGTTCAGGACTTCCGACCTGAGAAGCTGTTGCGGACGGACTCGTCCAGGTGTAACTCGCTTCTCAGTGACTGGGTCAATCGAACATTACGAGAGTAACACATCAACCGCACGGTATAAAACATTGAGGTAGTTACTTGCATAACGCTCTTGGTGTATTAGGTTGTTACAAAAATAATGGCCGATTTCAGAAGCCTTCCAGACCTTCGAGCGGCCATTATTTTTGTAACAACCTAATACATCATTACGCTAGTAACACATAACGTGCTGAGTGTAGAACATTACGATAGTTACGTTCATGGCTCGCTCAGTGTAGAGCATTACGATGGTAACTTACAATGTACATGGGTCACTCGGTGTGGTACATAGCGATAGTTATTTACACAAGCTCGGCGTATGCGTAAAGGAGCTTCAATGTGTTCATCCAGTTTCCTTCAGCTGAAGCAGTGAGGCAATTGTGTTTATGCAGGATGGGTGAGGGAGGAAGAGTAATAACTAGTGCACAGTCATTCAATAAACATAGAACCTAACGAATTTCAATCACTTCTCTGAACAGTGGAAAACCGCACGCGTTGCCCAGCATAGCGGCATCCCAGCACCTTCAACCATGAACCAGAGTCACTCGCATTTGCCACAGAGGAGTATGAGTTTGAAGCCATTCTGTATGACTGAGCTCAGTTCAGTGATTAAAGAATACTTCAGCGTCGGGAAGTCGAAGAATTTTGAGTGAAGCTTCAAGTGAGAGTCGGACAACAAACACAAAGTCAGGGCTAGTCAGAAATTTAGCATTGAGGTTCCAAAAGCCTTCTTCACACCGACCCCAACAGCTGGTTTCAGACAACGGCGCGGGAAGCTTTCAAAAGGTGGAAGTTATACTGGCAATCAAAAGGTGCGTGCAAGACGTGCAGTGAGAACAGGCGCTCGAATAATGGGCTTTCATTGCGCCTACATTGCAGACACTAAGCAGGACAAAAGCCAGTGTGCAGCCCACCAAGAAAAAACTCGAGTGACGTCTAGAAAGACTGCTTGAAATAAAAATTGAAATAGAGAGTAGGAAGCAATAACGGCTGCACAAACCGGAACTCCAGTTTCAGTGTTTATAAGAATGGATGTGAAAATTTAATTCAATTAAGCGCAGAATGTCCTTCAGCAGTAAATTATATTATAGATTCATAAAAAAAGAAAGCGCACAAGTCGTTTTCCAACGTCCACCAAATAATCTGTCCCAAAATAGTAATGCTAATAAATATCATTTCTGACAAAAATTAATGGTTGTCATTTATGCCTAAAATAGAGCAAAGTAAATATTAACAATATTAAACTATTTGAGCATTTCTTCCGATTAATTGAGATAAATAGTTTGAAGACTACAATTATTCTAATTATGATACAATTATACAACATGCATCTGCTTCGCTCAATATATTTCAGACAATATCAAGTGTCATCGTTTTATTGATGAACATGGTTAATGTCACAACAGTAATTATCGTTGAAAATATTCGGTACTAACTATTCAATGAATATGGTACCGACAAATGATCATTTCCACGAGATGCAGTCATGTCGTACATTTCAGTCGCGAAAATATCTTGATGTCTGCCTCACAAGAAAATCTGAGGAGCAGCTGAAAA
Organism: Trinorchestia longiramus; assembly: GCA_006783055.1. Lineage (NCBI taxonomy): Eukaryota > Metazoa > Arthropoda > Malacostraca > Amphipoda > Talitridae > Trinorchestia > Trinorchestia longiramus. Next base: position 92 of record VCRD01000980.1, on the reverse strand, counting down.
TATCTTTATGTCTGCCTCACAAGAAAATCTGAGGAGCAGCTGAAAATACCTTGATGTCTGCCTCACAAGAAAATCTGAGGAGCAGCTGAAAA
>VCRD01000979.1:159036-182262 GCA_006783055.1 Trinorchestia longiramus | reverse complement strand
CGGGTCGCCCCCATGTACGACTTGCCCCCACACTACCCTACACATGTATAAGTACGGGTGGGTTATCACAAAGGCTTACTAAGTGGGTGGTATTGTCTATAGCAGTTCAATAGGTTCGCTGCAGCAGGATTTTACAGTAAGTTTCACTCATATAAGAACTGTTTACACCTCTTTGTCCAATCAACAGACCAATCTGGAGTGAAGGACTGGATTACAGACACGGAACAAGCCATGGAATCGGAATGTATCTCAACGTGCATGAGCGTAAGTTAAGAATTAAGAAAAAAAGATGCTTTCTTTTTCGTTAATGACGAACTTGGATCACAAAACATAGCTGATCAAGCCAATGATTTGAGCTAAATACATTATAATAAAAATATCTTAAGGCTATAATTAAATCTTACACAATTAAATTACTCTTCGGCTATAAAATCGCAATACCCAGAAAAACATCAAGAACCACGTGCTGCTCGGATTGTGTAGCTCGAATATTAGGTTAACGTTCCTTTAAAATGAATTTATTTTTGGTGAAATATTTTGTGAACTTGTAGATACTCTACGCAAAAATTTATCAGCTTCTTTCATTCGGTATTTTGTACTAATTTTCCCCTTTCTGTTTCAGCATACCTGGACGCCTTCGATCTGGGATATGTGTGTTCTGATGGTGAGTAATCGTCGAACATGAGATGTTTATCTCCATTGTGTTGAAAACAATTTTCTTATTATGGTAAAGAACAAATATCATGTGTATATTATGGAAAATTTATGAGGATCGAGATACTACATATTTTGTAACGTAAAATATAATGTAATCTAATCAGCAAAGGATTTATTTTCTTTCAGAGCCCGGATATTACAAAGATGGAGAGTACGGAATCCGTATAGAGGACCAAGTAACCGTAATAGACGCTGAGGTAAGTACGAGATTTCTATATAAGCGTCAAATGTAGTTACACTTAAGCATAGTGAAACTTCCGTCAAAAAGTTATACATGCGTCATATGCTATTATACTTGCTTCATATGCGACTATACTTGCGTCGTATGCGACTATACTTGATTCATATGCGACTATACTTGCGTCATGTGTAGTTATACCTGCGTCAAATGTAGTTATATCTGCGTCAAATGTAGTTATACTTACGTCAAATGTAATTAAATCTGCGTTTAATATAGTTGAACTTTTTTCTATGCTTGTCAAATATAGCATGTGTGAAATTTTTGTACTTGACCTAAATGGTTATACTTCTTTTTGCACTTGAAACTGTGAATCTAACCAGCAAAATACTATCGGTGATCCAATGTCTGCCATCCAATGCGTAGGGTCGATAGACGCGTGTGTAGGTTCAATGCCATGTAAAGCATTGAACCTATGTCTTTTGTACAATACCAATAACGAACACGAGTAAAATCTAACACTTCTAATGTAATGAACTCTGCAGCATCCAAGAAACATGAGACCTAAGCAGGTTTTCTTTAAGCAACATATTCTTTCAAAATTACTGACTTCGTGATCCAGGGAAAAAAGGTACTCATGTATGTACCAGGTACCAGTGTGTAGATCAGATGGTCACGTCTAAACAAACAATCTTTATTTCCAATCAAGTACACAGTACATAGACATTTAGTACGTTGGTTTTTCAAATTCTTAAGGTTAACATTCTTAGAGTAAGGGTGATGGTGAGCTCCATGCGACGATCCTGGGATGTGTCCATGGGCGGGGAGTTGAGGGCTTACCGATAAGTGCGAGCTCACGGCGTGAAACGAGAAACAGCTCGTATTCATTGCCGGGTTTCGAACCCGCAGTCTTTCTGCACAAGCAGAGACCCGATACAGAACACGGGCCGCAGACCACTCGACTACGGTGGCTGCCACGATGAAAAGATATTTCACAAAAGAAACATCCATATTCAAGGCCACCATAGTTCTTGATTTGTTTCTGGTAACTTTTTTTTAAATATGAGTATACATGATTGTCAATTTGGTACATGCACGATAAGGTTATTCATATCATTGAAAACATATTACTTGACAAGTGCCACGTTTATTTAATTTCTGTCAATAATTTTTTAACTTTTCCAGTTGTTCTTCGATGAACCGTATTACAAAATTGATATGATGACCATGGTACCGTACGAGCCAAAGTTGATTGACATCGACATTATGACGGACGAGCAGGTGAGAAACTTAATACTATTAAGTATTAATAGTATTAAGTTCACTCTTTAGAACATCCTATAAATACAACGTATTCCATTTAAACTTAACTGATTTGAGAGTGAGCCATAAGAACGGACTTCTAGATCCTTACATGGATGTTTACTGCTGGCAATTGATAGTTTGATTATCTGTATATTAACAAAAAGAATTGGATATGCGTTATTTTTCTAGGCTTTCCATGCGAGTTGCCAATGAATGGCACTACTTCCCACTCAATGGCCTTATGATATTTTTGAGTCAATATTTAAAAAATATGAAGGAAACTTTAATGTGAATTGAAATAAAGAGCAGTATGTCAAGCTCTTTCTGGAATGTATTCCATTTGAAAAAACTGAGATGACTGCGTTTCTCAAAACTGTAGAGAACATCACTCTGTTTTTAGTGGCTCATGTTTTTATCCTTTATGTCACATGCATTTCTTTAAATACATGATGAATTCCCGATTTATGATTTTTTTATAGGCTAGAAAATTTTAGGCTCCCTTTGTCTCATACATCTTATAAGCTGTAGACCACACATGGGCTATAATTGCTTATACCATTGCTAGAACTGATGAATTTCCCATATCTCTACTAAAACTGTTCAATTTCCTATATCTCTACTAAAACTGTTCAATTTCCTATATCTCTACTAAAACTGTTCAATTTCCCATATCTCTACTAAAACTGTTCAATTTCCTATATCTCTACTAAAACTGTTCAATTTCCCATATCTCTACTAAAACTGTTCAATTTCCTATATCTCTACTAAAACTGTTCAATTTCCTATATCTCTACTAAAACTGTTCAATTTCCTATATCTTTACTAAAACTGTTCAATTTCCCATATCTCTACTAAAACTGTTCAATTTCCCATATCTCTACTAAAACTGTTCAATTTCCTATATCTCTACTAAAACTTAAATTTTCTTTCTATACTGTTGCTGAAACTGTTAGTGTGTTTACAGCTGGCTGTGCTGAACGAGCGTAACGCCCAAACCAGAGCCACTGTTGGAGCTTTGATGCTCGAGTCAGGCTATACTGATGAGTACGAGTGGTTGATGTCCAAAACAGAGCCGTTGACCAAAACTTTGAAAACTACAGGCGGCGGCGCAGCGTCCATTGTACCCTCCGTGTTGGTTGTGTTTGCCGCTATTGCTGCTCGTCTTGCAAGCTTGATGGAATAAATGATAAAATATACGTCTATAAAAACGTCTTCTTGTCGCCCTCAACTTCTAGAGAGTCGACGCATTTGTCATGTATTAATGAGAGTTAATGAATTTATATCCTTGTATTACAGAAAGGAAAATTACTAGCTTTTTCCTTTAGTAGAAGTTTCAGCATAAGTGTCGGTACAACTTAGAATGTGTGATTAACTGAGTTGTGTTTTGTTACGAAGCAAATTGCCAAGGTGAAGTGTTTAGCATGCACGTCGGATGAATGAGAGCCAGTAAAAATATATGTGAAGAATAGGAAAAAGTTCTCCGTTAGCTGAGACCTCAATGATTTTAGAGCATTTCGACGTGGTCACGACACTCCAAGTGGTGTGGGTAATGGGAACCAGATAAAGGGTCACTCAAGTGAAGGACAATTAATATTTCACACTCTCTACTGATCTGACGTTCAGTTCAGTCTGTATGACATATTCATGTTCTTATAATCTGTATTGCATGAGTAGGCTTTTGTTTAAGGACTTGCCTTTGCTGCTTCTCTCCTTACAGGTCTTTCTAGTCACAGAAATGCTCCTTATGCATGTGGTCGCATTAAGCTGATGCTGCGCTCGACTCACGACAATATTCCAGTTTAAAGAAAACGTCATTTTAATGAAATTTTCGTATTATCGTAAAGGAAACAAGTACAGAGAAATTTAACTAAATTGATTCTCTTGAACAAAATTACTTCATGAGCAGATGCTCTTATAGTGCGAGAATAGCTCTATGTATGTTAGGACTCATTTTTTTCGCGAAAGCTCTAAAAAAATGAGTTTTATATATTATACATACTTTAAAGTGCGTTCTTCAGTGAGACTTTATACACTGCTACAGAGGTGCCACATTAAAACAAAGTAACACGCCCTACTACAATGGTATTGAAATGTCATGTTTCATCTATGAAAAAGCGTTGTTGAGTGACGTTTTAATAAGCCTTGTGCAGTAAAACATATTGTCTATTAAAGTTCATTTGTAAAATGATTATTGCAATAATCAAGGAAGTGCACAAAGGTTAATTTGTCTATCGTGGTAGTGTTGGTTGACAACTGGAGTTTGAAATAGGATGCATAATATATGTATCCTCATAAACGAGGGCTTGAAGCACTTCGGTGTGCTTGCAGCTCTGTATGGTGGCGAAACAATACTAATGGCTTGCAGTAACTGAAAGACTGTTGCAAATTTAATTACCTGAGTGAACTCTAGTCTAAACGGCGATATAAAATTATAATAAGTACCAGTAAAGTGCGATAGAAATTATGTGAAGAAAGAACTCGAGAGAGTAGAGAAATAACGTACAAAAGCTATATGGTACCTGACACCGTGCATGGAATCGAAAAATAGTCCTAGAGGAAACTAATAGTATGGAATGTGACAGGGTGGTGAGATGATAAGATAGTTCATTGTCAAGAATTCATTTAAAATTGATTTCGTTGATCGAGTGATTTCTTTGTATATGTTTTTCTGATTTAAGACGAGAGAGGGACCATATCGATTTTGTTTTATTTTCCCTCGTGAACATTGAAAAAAAGTAGTATAATTTAACAATTCTTTTCAAAAATAGTCCGGTATACGCACGTAGACTCAGCTTCAGTAATTAGAACGCGATAACAATTAAGCTTGAATAACTTATAATTTAGTTGTCTTGAAGAAGTGCCTCATTATGGAAAAAATGTTCAAGTTCCGTTTACTCTAACATGTGTTTCTATGCATTAATGTTATGATATAGTGTAATCAAACCACATGTACGTTTTGACTCTTAAATTTTTGTTTTTTTCTTCTGGCTTGATATTCCTTCTTCGGTTCAGTATTTGGTAGTACTCTCTTATTACGTCAGGTGTAAGCATTGCACACAATTTTGATCTAATTCTGCGGTACCAGAAGAATTAGATGTGCCAATTTTGAAGCATTATATCAGGTTAAAAAAGTAATGCAAGTGGTATCTATAGAATTAAAACATTTTCTTAATTGGTATGGCAATTTTTGAATCAATTAAATTTGAACACTTTCTCATGTGACAAGCGTATTGAAAAATTTTAACCAGATATCTCGATGATTCATTTAATTTGAGATACAAGGGCCAAAAATATGTACGTGTCTTAATTTTCTTTAAGGAATTATAATCTTATGCAGTTCATCTATGGAATCGAGCTCTCAATTTATTTATTGCGTTTTCACTCCAGTGTTTTAATTTAGACTTCCTAAGAAACAAGTTAATGGGTGGCAGATGTTATTAGCGTTTGATTAGAAACTGTAAATGCGTGTGATCAAAGTGCCAATCTACAAAAATACAACACGTGTGGGCAATTACAGTACTTGGATTTTTTATTTGAACTGTTTTGCATCGTTTATGTGACTGTAAAAAAAAATTAAAAAAATTAGTCTAAGGCAGTGAATTCTTACGAATTAAGTCAATTATGATCCTCATCGTTTCAGATACCGAAAATATTATAATAAGTAATCAAATACTATATGTCTGATGGTGTTTGAAGTATAAAATTTGTAATGGACATTTTATTTCACAATAATTTGTTTACTCAAAATGTCTTGAGTTTTTCTCACTTGGGCCGTGAAAAAATGCCAGCCCGTAAGTCTCGGGGTCCTCTGACTGAAATATTCCTACAACCACCGCTAACTGATGGGATAATAGGTAACCCCCAATCATTTTTTTTACATACTAGATACAATGAATCATAAGAATTATTTATATATTATCATTAAAAGGATAATTAAATATAAGTAAGTTTATATCTTTATGAAAAGCTTGAACATATTATAGAAAAAGCTACCAATTGCTAATTAAAGTGACCTTCTGATCTGTAAAAAAATATAAAGATCATCCATTCAAAATTAACCAAATATTTAAAATAAGATGACAACCAGGGATTAGATATTAACTATTTGTATCCTGTTAAAAATAACACATTTTAATTTGAGACAATAAAAATTACAGAAATATACTTAAGTGTTTGCCTAAATGTGGTTTGCTTCAGAAACATTTGATACCAAACACTGGTAAATTGCAAAGATAAACATTTTTTATCATCCAGGTATGATTTGTGTTGGATTCAGCTGGAAGGCTGAAATAATTTGCCAAAAATATTGATAACTGAAAAGATAATAAATTGTTCATGAGGATGGGGTCATGGAGGACTATTTCAAGCATGGTAAGGTGTATAAAAATGTATAACATTGGTTTGAATCCAATAATGTAATTTTCAAATGTGAATTTTAGTTGAGATAGTCTTTAGTTGGAGGGTCATTTTACTATTTCAAGAGGGTTTAAATTTCTGTGGAAATTTTTGTTTTACTGTTTTTTGAGTGAGGGACCTAAATTTTTCTTATGCCCTTTATATTATGGTATGTAAGTTTACTTATTTTATTAGGAGTGAAGTATCTATTGTTCCATGTTTTTATTCAAAATCATTTTTCTTATTCTAAGCAACAAAAATTACAGCATTTATTAATATTAAGTTGCTATAAGATAATTGCTATAAGATAATTCTTGTTAGGAAGTCTGTGGTGCTGGAAAGCCTAAATTTTAGTTTAAACTCCATTAAAGTATGTCATGTATTATTATTATTGAGCCTTGAGATGATAATTCACCATTAGTTTATTCTGGCTGAGTAAAATTGACAATTATCATTGTCTGATTAGAAGAGACAAGCTTGTCTGTACCATTGAAATGAAATTCAATAGTTAGCAAAAAGGTTTGGTGATGCTGAAGTATTTAAATATCAACTGCTAAAAGCTAAGTACTTGAATTTACAAAAGTATTGAACCATTTAGGATTGAAGTTAAAACGAAGGAGAAAATATGATGTTCCTTCAAGCCTGAAGATAAATTTAAACTTGGAAGGATGTAAAATTCTTCTTATTGGCATGGGACTTGGGCATCAACCCAAGAATGGGCCAAACGGCTCATTTCTATTGCCTTATCCTATTCGTATTGAAAAGTTTTAAATTAGTCATTTAAAAAAAATAGTAAAATGTGTACTGGGAACCAATTTGTATTTTCATTATATGATGTAAAGGTTTTTGATGTTAATCAATTAGGAATACTTGGGAGAAGTTTTAGTAATTTTCTTGCCTGCATTTTTGCGAATAAAGTACAAATATTTTACCGAAACTTAGCCAATGCCACAGTTCTGGCCGAAAATAATTAAAAATATTTCGTCTTCAAATGCGCAACTGAGCGTGTGATGATGCTGAAGTACAAAACTGGGTATCATTAAATGAGTTTCTTCATCATAGCTTTATGAAGAACTTTTAATTTGCTATCGTGCTCGAGGTTCCTTACACTTGAGCAATTCAGAGGCGTGTTTCGACATCAGGGACAGACCCGACAACGTCAAACTTAGATAATTCTTGTTAGGAAGTCTGTGGTGCTGCGGAAATATCGTAATTATTACTAAAATGAATTACATTTTGTGTAATCGTGTCCAAGATCATGCTAGAATAATTACGATATTTCTGCGGCGCCACATCGAGTTCGTTTTGGGTGCTTGACGCAGCTAGACTTTGGTGGGCATCCTTGGTTTCTTTGCAATCTGTACGGGGATAAATGCTCATCGCTAGTTATCAGCTGGAGCCTTAGTCTTAGATGCTGGCTTGCACTTTGTCAATTCTTCACTTATCTGCACCTCAATAATGTCAAGTCTAGCGTGTTTAAATCTATCAGGAATACACGACTCCGAATTGCTCAAGGTGTAGGATATTCAAGCACGCTATTAAATTTCTTCATCTTGGAAGAGATTTCTTGTAGGAGTACTTGTGGACTGTACCTTTTATTATCGATGTGAAATAAGCATGGCAATCTTCTAGATTACATATTTGTTTATATTATTAGTTCGCGCATATTTATCTTCACTAATTTACTGAATGTTGCTTTATTTTGAGTTAAAGATGGTGCATTTCTAAATTTAATATAAAACCTACTGAAAAATTTTACACGAAGAAAAGATCTTTTGGGTTGAATTGTAAGCAATTAGTTCGATTGCATTCAGTGATTAGTGCCACTTACCATACATCGGTGTTAAATTTCGTGCCACTGGAAGTATAGAAAAATATTCTCCAATTCTTGTGTCGTCATAGGCAGTAAAATATTATCTCTGTGATCATGATCATAACTGCACGATAGAATACATTCTCTCCTATTTAAACATCAGCTATAATACAAAAGCATGCTCAGCGTAGTGGTGCGCCATTGGCTTCCCTGAAATGCCTTAGCGAAATTTCATTGATAATGAAATACCAATCATTTCATTGTGATGGTGTACTTAAAAGGTGAAATGTTATGCACAAAAAAATGCTTGAATTTAGTATTCGATTGCAGTTCCACGTAAACATGGTCTAGGTAATTTACATGGAACCCTTTATTCTGAGCTGAGCTGCAGTCGCGTAGTGCAGCCGCAAAGATACACGAGTTTGGGTCCCATTCTTCTCGTCAGTTTTGTAAGGTTGGAATATTTTCCAAGTTTTAGCAGCGTCGGCAGCAGGGGAAACGAGAAAAAAACAGGACAGTTTTAAGTTGAAGCAAAGAACACTTCGACGTTTCCCGTCTACTCTGCTCATGGTCTTATTCTTCAAAAAATATTAACGTGCGTGTTGTGTAGTCTTGAAACAATCGAAATGTCGTCCAAGTTTCGACTAACTATATCCTACCTCTTTCCGTTCGTTCGTATTGCTTTGACTATTCTCATGCAGAGCCAGAACATCTATCGTGACTAGTGCCGTCTTCAACTTTTGAAAAGCTATAATTAGTGTTGATTACTGTGCCTATCTCTTATGTGGGTAACCGAAAGTAGGCTTATCTTTAGGTAGACAACAGCTGGCTCACATCGTGCTTTGTCTCATCAATCCTGATATTTTTTAACTCGTCTCGTAAGTCCCAGTAGGAAATTCCTCTTTAGGCACTTTTTGAGGATCATTGGTGTCATCAAATTAATTTTCGAAATTTTTATTCAGCCTTCTTTTAATTAGTGACTAATATAAAAAAGTTCTTCTCTACCGTTGAGACAATTTTTCATAAGCAATTGGATATATTGATTTTATTTGTGCAGCTAATAAATTGTGCTTACAATCACAGACGGTACAACAAAATACAGATGGTTCAACAAAACACTTATGTTATAACAACACAGATAGAACAATAAAACTATGCTACCACAATTTACGAATAAGGTCCTTGAGGAAGATTAATGAGTTGTGTGTTCCACGTTTTACTTGAAGTTCTTATTTTCCACCGTGTGATTCTTTCAGACGTTGAAAAAAAAGAAGATAAACCTAAGCATTTTGATAGTAATGTTATCAGTATTACCTGTCATGTAGTCGTGTACCCCAGTACACACGACGTACAGTAATATGTATTGTACATCATGTGTACATACATCACACACCTAGTCCATGTGTACACACCAGTACACACGACGTACAGTAATATGTATTGTACATCATGTGTACATACATCACACACCTAGTCCATGTGTACACACCAGTACACACGACGTACAGTAATATGTATTGTACATCATGTGTACATACATCACACACCTAGTCCATGTGTACACACATCACACACCTAGTCCATGTGTACACACCAGTACACACAACGTACAGTAATATGTATTGCACATCATGTGTACATACATCACACACCTAGTCCATGTGTACACACCAGTACACATGACCTACAGAAACACTGACACCTGTACACATGGTGTACAGAACTAGATCGACATGCCACTCGACATGGTTAGTGAAACTAGCGGCATTGTAACAACTAACGCGCCAAGAATTCCGCCGTCTCATGCAGAAATAACATGTAACACGAATACGCCACCAAAAGAACGCAATTTACGTCTTACTGAGTCTCGTATGCTTGTTGATGACCATACACATTATGGAGCATCTCTTATGAGGGAGGGAAAAGATAAGCCAGTAGGGGCTGTTTTGACGATAATTCGCTCCAAACTCTGGACCTTATTGCAGCAATCTAGTATACTCTGCCAACTTGTGCTGAATGAGATAATGAGCGTCTGCTCGTTATTGAATATAATTTGGTGGAGATTAGATATACATGTAATGTGTGTGCTGAACTGATACAGTTGTAAGACAGGTATCAGTGTTATGTTACACTGCCACGCGACACTGTTGAGAGGAAACTATGCAGCTGTGTTGCGCTAGAACTTAGAATTCAATTAGTGGTATTGAAAATGTAATGAATATTCTGTTAAAGACGGTGCGCTTAACTTTATCAGCTAAAACATCAGTGTTCAGGCAAAAAAAACAAGCTGCTCATTGATAAAAAGTATTTAAAGATTACTTCCAAAAATGAAAGAAATAATGTCTGAGGACGAAAGCAACCCAGCTCCGCCCAAAAATTTAGATGCAGTTTTGACTCTTCTTTCAACAGGAGTGTGGAACTTCAAAATTTGGCTCATCTGCTCTGGTGGTGCGTTTTAACAGCGAATATTTGTGTATTGTAGTCTTCAAACACCATTATTGTACTCAACTTTAAAGTGTCAGCATTTAGCTTCAGCATGATTTGAAATCTATGCCATAAGTCAGGGTTGAAGGATTGTTTTTTGCAAGAGCATTAAGCAAAGCTGCTTATATTGTTAATACGGTACCTCTTTGGTTATATTTGTAGACGCTTGCAATTCCTTTTGAGGATGTTCCGCAGTTCAGATGACCGAGTTAAATAAATGTATTCCTTACCTCTGTGTGCATCGGGGTGACTTGAGGTAGTCTAAGTGGCACAGTTGCTGGACGCTGCATGAAATATTTCAAGCACCGTATTTGACGGCTTATAAGATTCACTTTTTCCCAATATTTTGGCTCAAGAAATCGCCTGCGTCTTATAAATCGTAGATGAAGTTTGAGACCTCCCGTAGGGCTAGGCTAATCTTCTCTCTAACGCTTACTAACCCAGCTTACGCTTATTATTTTACCTACCCTTAACTCATAAACCCTGCGTCTTATATACTGTCAAACACTCAATCATTCAAGGATCACCGTTTGAATTCATGACAGTATGCTATTGTCATCTTTGAAGCATTTTCACGGACTAAATTTTTGTAGACTTGCGAGTTGCAGTATTCTGTATTCAGAAATATGCCAGTGTAGGTAAGATACATTTGACATGTCAATTCTTCCAGTTCATGTAAATATCATTGTTTTTCCATTGAGCTTCCAACAGATAATATCCTGCATTTAGTCCTCATTCATGTGCATTTTTTTCTATTAATGGTATTTGTAGTTTAAGAGAATTTAAGCTTGTTTTCGTGTAATAATTTTTGGTTAAGCTTCATTAATTGCCAAGCGTTTTGTCCCTGTTATGTAGCATAAGATCGGTGTTGAATTACTTTTTATTTATTGCCACAAATAATCGTATATTGTACGTTAAGCAAATTTTTGCAATGAGACCTTTTTTGGAATTTTTCCTATAGTGTCAGTCACATTTTCCTAGAGAGTGAAACATTGGTTGTTCTCTCGTGTTCCTTATGCTTTCTAATAATGAGTCTTTGTTCACGGAACACAAAATTTGGACCTCATTACGCTCGTATAGATGTGATTGATCGAACACTAAACCCCAAGGTTGCTGAATGAAATACTCAATGAAATACTCAAACTCGCATCATTGTATTGAGAATTACTTGTGTGAGTGAAACAAGTTACCATCATGTGCCATTAATAACAGTTAGTGTATGAAACAACTCGAGGGTAACTCAGTCGAATTATTGTTCTCATTTTCCAAGCGTAAACAAATGTTTAAGTTTATTGCCTGTTAACATTGTTAAAAAACGATTGCACTTTTGGAGAACTTTACTGCATAATGAACTTGTCGATAGAAACTGTAACTGCGAATAAATTAATTTCCCTTTTTTATAGTTTAGATAATCGTTACTTCTTAATTCCATAAGTAACTTGCAGATAGAAAAGCGCTTGGGAGTATAATTTGTTCTTTATCTTTACTTCGGTCATTTCCTTGTCACAGTTTGTTTGGTGGTTCCCGCCAACGTGTTCTACGGCTCTTTCGTGACTCCTGTCCTGAACTATACCTGTGTCCCGCCTGAGGGTCATGTTGCTGCCGACCAGTGCTCCTATTATGAGTCTGACACGAATGGGTCTGTCCTGCCGTGCACCGACTGGCAGTATGACAACTCCACCTTTAAATTTACCATGACTGAACAGGTTAGAAAGCAGGAAATGTAAACTGGTTAGAAAGCAGGAAATGTAAACTGGTTAGAAAGCAGGAATTGTAAACTGGTTAGAAAGCAGGAATTGTAAACTGGTTAGAAAGCAGGAATTGTAAACTGGTTAGAAAGCAGGAATTGTAAACTGGTTAGAAAGCAGGAATTGTAAACTGGTTAGAAAGCAGGAATTGTAAACTGGTTAGAAAGCAGGAATTGTAAACTAGTTAGAAAGCAGGTATTGTAAACTGGTTAGGAAGCGGTGAGTGAAACTGGTTAGGATGCAGGAAGTGTAAACTGGTTAGGAAGCGGGAAATGTAAATTAATTGCTCATTTTTATCTTGTATATTGATAATTGAAGTTACCGCGTTTCTGAACTTTCATTATTTCATTCACATTTTTGCTAACTGTGATTAATTTTACCTATTTTCCTAATATGAGCCATTTTATTTTCACTTTTCCCATGATTGAATTATTCTCATTGAAGTTAACCTTAATGTGACCGTACGACTTTCAGCTGTAGCGTAAATGATAACAGAACATTTAGTATATAATATTTCACCATTTCATGCATTAAATTGTCCAGTATTTCTGACCAGTTTGAGCCTAATATTCTAAAAATTAAACCTATAAGCATTCCACAATTTCAACTGTCATAGTGTTCCTCAATTTGCACTGCGTGTCCATTAAATAGACCTGTGCCAAACGGCTCAAAGTTGAGCTCTAGCCCTGTAGAAGTCTGTTCTTACCTCATTGTAATCCACTTCACTGTACAGTGAAGTCTCTAGTTTATACTAGAGATGTACCGATGGTATCGGTATCGGCAGTAACGGCCTTTTTCTCGAGTATCGGTATCGGCGTCCAAAAAAAATGAAGGATCTTAGTCGATACTCCGATACTTTTACACTATTTTCACGAGACTAGTAATGTAAATTTTCGGGAGACAAGCTTAATAACGAACGTTAACTGTGTAAATTTATTTACTCATCTGATATAATAATAAAAGTTAGATTTAATGTTAAACATAACAAGAATTATGGTTGAACATGAATAATTATTGTCACAACCTATTTCATTTACAGAGAGAACAGGGGTTTGAGTGTGCGTACTCGTATTCACAAACACACGCAAGAACACGTGATATCTGCCCGAGATCACGCAACGCATGATAGTAGGATACTACTTAATTTAAAATTTTCCTAATGAATAATGCCTATTATTTATTTTACAGAGTTCGTAACTTCGTATTAAATATTGCAAAATATATTTCTCGAGTAAATCAATTTTCGATTGTATGCCTCAAGAGAATTTAATATTACAGAAAAAAATGACTTGGCATCTCGTGATTCACGAAGCCTGGTTAAGTTCAGTGCGCTACTGGCGGTTGAGCCACGAAAGTTGTAGATGTGTGTATCTTGCTTGTGCTGAACTATCATGGCCTCTACCAGCAACAGAAGTTCAAACTTGAGAGTATGGAAACATTTTATTGTCGGCGAAAGAAATGAGGCAAGAGCTACATGTACTGTATGTAGTAAATCTTTTTCACGAGGTGGAAAATAAGGCAAATTTTTCAACACAACAAACTTGAGAAAACACTTCAAGAGTAGCCATGCTGACAAATACAAATGTTTAACAAAAGAAGAGGACATCAAGAAGTAAGAACAGAAAGTTAATAAGAAACGGCCACTAGACAATTTCTTACAAAAGCAACAAAAAAAAGCATACACTTCAAAAGATATTAAAAATAAAGAAGCTTAAATGACCATCAGCGAAACTATTGCTCGCAAACAGCTTTTGGACATCAATAGTGATCAATCGCAAGCAATACATAGAGCTATTGGAGAAATGATAGCAAGTGACTGTCAACCACTTTCGGTGGTTGAAGACATATATTTCTCTCGTTTGATGCAAAAAGTAAAGCCTAAGTATGTCCTTTCTAGCCGAAAGTACTTCACGGAAAAAGTTTTGCCTGAAATTCATAGCAAAGTACGTAATAAAGTAAAGAACATAGTTGATGATTCTGAAAACATAAGTTTCACCTCTGATATTTGGACAAACAATGCCAACTATTCATTCATAAGTCTGACAGCGGACAGCAACAAAAACTTTGGAAGAAAAATTTTGGTTTTGTGAGTCGCTTTTTTTATTGACTCATACATTAAGCAGAATTTCTGAGGTAATTGAGAGCGTCATTTCTGATTTTGATATACCATTCTATAAAGTACATGGGCTTGTTCGTGAAAATGGTGCCAGTATGGTAAAAGGTATAGTCGATACTAGTCACAGTGGCCTGGTTTGCTTCTTACACACATTACAATTTGTTATTCGTGATATTTTATTTGATAAAGGGACAGTCAAAGATATGATCACTAATTGCAACGAAATATAATAGTTGGGCACTTCAGTCATTCTTCGCTGGCTTGTGGAAAACTCTTGACCCAGCAAAAACCGCATAAGCTGCCTGAGCATAAACTCATCCAAGACATGTCTAGGAGGTGGAACAAGGCTGTTGCCAGCTACTGCGTGGGTACAGCAAACATGCCAGTACTTGATGCAAACAAATGGAATCTAATCGCAAAGTTGACAAGCTTGTTAAAAGTACATATTTCACAACACAACAGTTCGCCTGAGTGAAAGGTCCTCAACCGCCTCAGAAATCATTCCACCAATAAAATTCTTGGAGCTCTTCATTGAGAAAGCGTGTGGCAGTACCAGGCGAGAACAGTGACACTTATTAAGTCACACTTGCGGTACTGTGATGCAAATATCAGAACCTTTCAACATATTTAAAATCAAATTTAAAAAAAAAGATGCTTTGTAATGTTTTACGGTCACTGCATTGTCCTGATCAAGCTGTAGCTTGCACTGCGCTACTAGCGTTTACACAGACACACCACGTGTTGCTCTTTATCTTAAAATGTACTTAAATTAAATATGCCTGGGAAGTCCCGTCAGGACTGAGTGTTAAACTAATACATATTCAAATTGAAATATTTTCTAATTTACTTTTTTGTTTCAAATCAACTTAATTTTTTAAACATATATCCAATAGCTCACTATCGTTCTTTTTTTTCTTCCTGCTGGTACTCAGGTCTTTGATCTACTCTTGCTGCTCTTAAGGACTCGATGAAAGAACGATTCAAGGATTATGTTGCAGATTTCAATGCTATGTTGGCTACGTATTTTGATCCAAGATACAAGCTTACATTGTACAGAAATGCTGCTGATGAAACTACTTCTAGAATGAACTTAAATAGCATAACCGAGGAGCTTGCTCGTGTGACAAAAAAAAGATTCACAGAAGTGGAAGCCGCCTCATCAGCAACCCCTGGCAACAGCACTGATAGTGACGAAGGTGGCTTTTCAGCCAATGAACCAACTGGACTTACTCGAGAAGAGGATTTGGATTTGTTAGACTTTGATAAGTTCATGACTGAAATTTCATCAACATCCCATTCAACTCCTGTGAAATCACGCCGAAGAACCTCGACAAAAACACCAAAGAAACAGTCGTCAAGAAGCAAAGATAATTCAACTTTCCAATCTGTGAAAGAAGAAATGAGGCTATATGAAAACATGGAAATGTTGACTAAAGAAGAGAATCCTTTCATGTGGTGGCATGAAAATAAACCTAGGTTTTCCTTGCTATCAGTGCTTGCAAGTAAATATTTATTAGCCCCTCCCTCATCAGTGGAGAGCGAGCGTATTTTCAGTGTAGGTGGGAATATAAACACCTCCAAAAGGTACAGGCTCTTGCCTGATACTAATGAAAGCTTAATGTTTCTCCACCACAGCCTCAGAATTTTTAAATATGAGTATTGAATGGACAGTTATCAAAGATATCTATCTTTATCCTAAATCCTAAGGTGTATTATCTTGACGGAATATATTATCATTGTGTTTCATGTTTAATAGTTGTACAGGAGTGCAATCCTGAGTTGCCTAACAGTGCGTAATTAATTCTTATTAATGTGTATTACTATTTATTATAAAAATAAAAGTATCCGGATCGGTATCGGCGCCTGAAAAAATTGAGTATCTGTATCGGCCTCTTTTTTTGGTATCGGTACATCACTAGTTCATACTGTATTTCCTTCTCAGTTTCTCAATTGGAACCCTTTTTTATATTTTACACCTATTTTTTTTATCAATTTGGTGCCCTAAATTCACTTCCTTTTTAGTTCATTCGCCTCCCACTGAGCACATTCACTGCACAGTTTCAACACTGTTTACTCTCCAGTTTGACCTGGTGTGTGACAGAGCACATCTCCGTGCCGTGGTGTCGTCCTCTTACATGCTGGGGGCCGCCGTGGGAGCTCCGCTGGGAGGACTTCTCTCCGACAGGTTATTTCTTATTTCACTTCTGTAACTGCCGACAGGTTATTTCTTATTTCAGTTCTGTAACTGCCGACAGGTTATTTCCTATTTCAGTTCTGTAACTGCCGACAGGTTATTTCCTATTTCAGTTCTGTAATTGCTGACAGGTCACTTCTTATTTGTTCTGTTATATTATTGTTTCAATTGCTTAAATCATCTAAAGTTACTGAAACAAGACGCAACTACACACTGTATTGTACAAGCTAGTACTAGCAGGTTGTAAGTTGGTAGAGTGAAGAGTCATTTTGTGCGAGGTGTAAACATGAGAACACCATTGCCTATTCATAAATATTTCTGTATTATTAAACAGGTTGTCATAGTCTAGGGTGTTGTTGTAACTTGTCGTTGTAATTGTAAGTTCAACTTCATATATCAGCTTTAATAGAAACATCTTTTTTATTTTATTTTTTGTTTGTACTCAGAGTACATTCTCAACCATGCTAAAGCTTGTCGTGGTGAAAACCCTCAGATTTCCGTAATCACGCTTACTTGCATTATGAGTCGATTTTTAAGAGAAGAATCTAGAATAGAATAGAATAGAATAAGGCAATAGGAACGAGCCGTTTGGCCCATTCTTGGTTCAATACCGAAGTCCCATGCCGTGCATGGGACTATTATGTATTATTACTATTGCTAATATATCTATTAATGTTTGTAGTTGTAATTATTTTATTTAGTGCTTTAAGAGTTGATGTTGTTCACTTAAGGGATCAAATTTTCATGTTTTAAAGTACGATTCCTCGAGTGCAGGTAACCGGCGTTTGTCTACCCATAATACAGCAATCTAAATTAAAATATTTATCTAAACTGGTATTTCCAAGAAACCTTTAAACAAGTCGTGAAGACGTGCTCGTACTAAATTCTATTAAGAAATAACTTCCCGATTTTAAATTCACTATTGAATGTGAACAGTAAAACGCTGAATTTTGCTTCTGGTTTGTGTATAATTGCAAGTTAACTTGATGAAGGTTCGGGAGGAAGATGGTGGCGTTGTGTTCCATGTCTGCCTTCAGCGTGCTGGACCTCACAGTCCAGTGGCTCACCAACTTCAAAGTGATTCTAGTCTACCGCTTCATGCTAGGCTTCTTCGTGCCTATTCTGTTCGGAGCTACCTACAACCTGTGTGAGTCTAACTCGAGTTCCCATTCTGTTCAGAACTTCCTTCAACCTGTGTGAGTCTAACTCGAGTTCCCATTCTGTTCAGAACTTCCTTCAACCTGTTTGAGTCTAACTCGAGTTCCCATTCTGTTCGGAACCTCCTACAATAAGTGTGAGTGGAACTTCCATTCCTAAGCCTGAATTATTTGGTCGTGTCGTGTAACGTGAGTGTCAATGTACTGTTTTTGATGGTAAATAAGGGCCTAAAGTAATGCATTTATGTTTGGTAGTCAATTCACTCCGAATCGATTATTTAGCAGGTTTTGCATGGTGTGTACATCTCGTCTATGAAAAATTTTGGATCCGACTTTTAATTTTAAATCATAGTGCGCTGCATTACAGGGATTGCTTGAGCGATGTCCAGTTCTTGGTTGTATTTCCAGTTGTTGGTGGTAACTTTATTCTCCGTTGTTGAAATGTCGAAAAGGTGAGTTCCGTGTGTTATTTCTTGTGCGACTGTTTCACAGGTACATTTCACAAAGTATGGCCTTACCTTATACTGTACATCATGCATATATGTATACTGTGCGTGAGTTGGCATTGTGAGACAATACGCACAAAGCAAGTACATCGGGAAGTTTAGCTTGTGTTGCGACTGCAAATTCTGTCCCACGTGTGCTCATCCTGCTGGCCGTCAGTATCATCGGACACGTTCTTCATATAAATGAGTGTTAATTTTTTAAAAATTTTTAGCGAAAGAAAAGTTCCATTTGCTTATAGTTAAATACAGTTAATTTTTTACTCTCTGACTGTAAGGAGGATGTCATGGTAGGTGACACTTCGATGACGTGATAAATAGATCACTCGTTCATTTCAAGTCAGCGTCGTTTAGGACAAAATAATTTTTAATATTTCTAATTCTTTAATGTTAGATTGCTCATTTTAATATGTTAAAGTAAGCAGAATCAGTGAGAGCAGCTCTGCATTGACACCTTCATGCACATTTTGACAACATTGAAACGTGTGTGTGTGATGTGTTTTGACGCTTGACTCGCTTCATTGAGTCCAGAAAAAGCGTAATTTTCTCTGAATGCTGATGGTTTGCACACTTCCTCTATCCACTTTCTCTTGCCTTCCAGGTATGGAAATATGCGAGACTCGTTACCGTTCACTGTACGGTATACTGAACGGAGTACCGTGGGGTCTGGCTATGATTTTATACGGCGCTGTGGCGTATGGTATTCGAGACTGGAGGTTTCTGCAGCTCACGATCTCTCTGCAGTGCATCGTCATCTTGCCCCTCATGTGGTTGGGAACTTTATTTCGGTTATCTCTCGTAACCATCTCTCTGCAGGGCATCTTCTTTCTCTTTATGTGGTTGAGAACTTCTACATCGTGTGAAACATAAGATTCGTTTTGTGGCGTGGATGCTATGAGGATTTAGTAATGTCAGTGAGAGAAAATTTACATAATTTTTTAAAATGTTGAAATTTTTTCGGAAATTTTTGTAAGAGTTATGTCATTATGTTTGTTTGTGATTGATCTTTCTGTCTCGTGCGTTTTTGCGTTTTAAAAACACGTAAAAAGTCAATTTTTTGTCGTAGTGTGTCTTAAACAGAATAGAGTATTCTAAAAGAGTAACAAATTAGGAAAATTTGCAGAACAGAGTTCAAGCTGCCTTTTTTATTTTTTGTAGACCAGTAAAAAATTAGAAAATGTAACCTAAAAGATTGTTTCAAGTGTTTATTAATAGCTACTAAAGACTTACCAGGAGTGTTTACGAAATGCTTTTTAAACTTTCATCAGAATATCCTGAATTGATAGGTGTGATGATTTACTTCGGCGAAGTTAGAAATCTGCTTTTTTCATCAATCTACATCAAAAGGTGGATGAAACCTCAGCATTCATGACGTAACGAAAGTTCTTAATTCATTGTACGGTTCTTAATTTTTTTCCATCTCTTACCCTTGAAATGAATGAATGACATGAATGACATGTTAGAAGTGAGTATGAAACATTCCTGGATTATCGAACAAAGAATGAAAGGTTAGGCTCAATAACTTGACTTGTTAAAACGCTGAAGTTTTCAATTGGTGCCTTTTTAAGCTGGTCACGCAAAATAATAAACGAAAAAAGTGAGTAATAAACCGCTGTTTGAAGATTCTATTGTTAAATAAATTGAACTTTCTTCAAAATCTCGATGGTGTCAGTGAATTAAAATGGAATTCGAAAACAAATATTTTTTATTAATTTTTTGTGTTATCAAGATTTTATTTAGGTCTCAAATATGAGACAGTATGCATTGTAACATCAACAAATTTATGACCTGTGTCAAGGGTTCTTTATTAACCAATGTTATAGTGTTTTACTTAGCGATCTTGTGTCAACATTTTGTCTCGGTCATGTGCACGCTGTGCTTACGTAAATAACACACGGATATTAGCATTATAGCTGATGTAAATAACACATGCTTGTAAACATAGTAACTGACGTAATAACATGTAAACGTAAACCTTGTAACTTACGTAATACAGCATGCTCGTAGACATCATTATTAACGTATAGCGCACGCACGCAAACACAGGGATTTAACCCGGCAATTTGTGCTGGAGGTTCGTGAATGAGTCACCGCGCTGGCTGGCAGTGAACGGTCACCACCAGCGTGCACTGTCCGTCCTGCGTAGTGCTGAGCGCCTCAACAAGACCACCCTGCCTCCTGATGACCACCTGCTCACCGTGCTCGCCTCCACTCATGAGGTGAGCGTTGTGCGGGGGTGTGTAGTACCTGCTCGCTGTGCTCGCCTCCACTCATGTGAGCGTTGTGTTGGGTAGTTAGGGCAAGTTGCTAGAATGTGATGACGGTATGAATTTAACATGGAGTTGATATGAATGTGATCAAGGTAATATGTCCATCGCGCAGTTACAGTTAAATTTTTATAGCATTATTTTAGTACGGGAGCCACTGTTGCTGTGACTTGTCAGGGAGCACGAGCCTTTAGGACTCGGTGCACTTCATATCTTCGCTGAACAATTTTAGAACGAACGTTAAGCCTTCTGGGCTCTCCGCTGTAACTCAAGGAGTACGAAACATCAGGGTTTTAAAATTTGTCTTGCGATTGGCCAAATTCAAAGCGTCAAAGATATTAATTCGAATTGGGTGTTTAAGTTGTCTCCCAAGTTGGCAGCCGGACGCACATGACTTGAGAATCGTTTAAAATGTCATTCTTGAATCCTGATTTCGCAGATACAATGGATTATTTTTGTTAATGTTTGTTTTAATATTATTTGAGCTATTTTGTTCTGACTTGAGTTTTATTATTGATTTAATTATTAATTTGTGTTTTGAGTTAGTTTGAGATTTTTCATCATCATGACTTAATAATTTATGAATTACTCGAGTTACTTCAGTTTCACTTATATCTCCGAATTTAACATGAAGTTTTTTTAGGCTTAATTTAAAATATTAATTCAGAATTATTCTGAACATCACAAGAGGAATAAACACATGCTCCTCTAATTGTCAAAGGTGTTGAAAATCCAAAAACAATAGCTAAATTTTTTCTGACAAAAAATTCTAAATGAATACAAATCTTGTAATGCGAGTGTTCTGTGCTTCAGGCTTAAATTGTTAAAGTGAACATTTTTTATAAAAACTAAACTCGCATAAACTTCAGTGATTGTTGGCTACGTATGTGCTGTATTTATTGAAGTTTTATCACGCAAAGAGACGAATCAGACTTTTATTTAGGAGCCTCATAGGTTTGCTTGAAATTTATACATCATAATTCTTCAAGCGTTAAAACCTGTTTTAGTTTTTTTGAAAAAAAAAATCAACGAAGAAAAACGCGTGTCATCGTGATACTTCGAGAGCCACGCCGTGCAAGACTCGAGGAGACAGTAGATAGTGTGAGATAAGTGAATCGTGATCACGAAAATTACGTACTGAAGCAATAAAACTTATTATTCTACCATCAAAAGCTTCTCACGGAATCCTGAATACTCAAAAGATGTCCCACAAAAGACCGAAGCCGCTAATTTAATGTCAATAGCTTTCTAAATAATTGTCTAACTTAAATGTTCTCCTTTTTTATTCTGTACAGAAAAGTGTTATCTGTTAATACACTGGCTGTAGCTATCGTGTATATCCACTGGACTTTTGGATGCTAAATGAGAATCTTTAATGCTAATGGAGCAGACTGAAATTATTTTCTATCATGAATACGAGCAGAATTAACCGGTTAAAAAACGTCTGCATCGAACCAAAAACAGAACATCGAAATTTGATATTTAGTTGCGAAAATACTAACATTCTAACAGCAAATTCGTATTTTAAAAAGACGCCTTGTATGTGCATATAACTGGCGATAATTGCTGATATCCTCCTGAATGGTTGCTGAAAGTAAATGGGGTACATAATTATTGCAGTGTTTATTTAAAGTTTCTATCGTAGAGTATGAAATTCTGTTGTAGACGCTACTTTATTTTTATATAATTTTCATTGTTAAATAGCGGTGAAATTTAAACGACTGTTGATCAAAACACAGCTTCATTCACTGAGCAACACTACTGGGATGAAACCAGCCGGGAAACTTATTAATTCATTTTCTCGTTAAGAAAGTATTTTAAGAGAGTCTGGAAATAGTTCATCGAAATCATTACAGCCTGAATTTGGGTATTCAAAATTAAATTTTGGTTTGAAATATCGATTTGTGGCGTGCTTTTTGTATGAATTATTCTTATAAAATGCGTTTCCACCATTTCCATTGTCATACATTTTTTGTAGTTCAACTATCTCATGCTATCGTTTTTTAGAGCACTTGCATTTAAAAATTCGAGAGGGAAAAACCAGAACGTAGAGAAAGTTTCTACATATGATTAAATTTACTGCCTAGAAATTTCAAAACTTCAATTATTTTCGGTTGTACACGAGTATAATTATTTTTAGTGCTTAAAGCGTGTGCAAATCATTAAAAACTTGATTGTTTGTTCACTTCCAAATCATTAGTCGTCTCTGAACTACGGAGCTGCTGAGCAGACCAAACTGCAACAGTTGACCAGAGAACTGTCGAACTTGTTCCAGTGAGTATTTCTTTACATTTAATACTTAGTTCATATACCTTTTGAACTTGTTTCAGTGAATATTTTTTTAAATTT
>VCRD01000979.1:90010-158616 GCA_006783055.1 Trinorchestia longiramus | reverse complement strand
AAATTTATTCCAGCGAGTATTCCTTTAAATTGGTTTCAGTGGGTATTCTTCTAAACGTATTCCATTAGGTATCCTTTAGGGATTGTTAAAACAAGTATTCGTCCAAGTTTATTTCAGTGTATATCATTTTAAGTTCTCTTTTACAGCTGTTAGGTATCCCTCGACAGCTGTTAGTATGAACGAGCTGTGAACCCTGTTCCACTGAGTATCCTTTAGTTCCTGTCGTCTCGAGTCACAGGATATTGCTCTTATGTAAAATTTGTTTTATTTCATGTACCTTTTGTGAGGATGATTTCTGCTCCTTCTCCCAAGATTAGCTTTGACTTTGTTTAAAATGACGTGCGAGTAGTATAGGAAAAATCTTTCTCCGGTAATAGGAAATTTACGTACTTTGATGTTCTGTACCTTTAACCTCTAAAATTTTCATCTGGTGGATAAATTTCTTCCCCGATATAAACGCCTATTTTGGTTTGCTGCTTAAGGTGGATTGCAAAGGACAGGAACGGTCTCAGGAGACTCAAGTTCGGCCATTCCATACTCCTCAAACATTTCGCTCTAAAATTTATAGGCACATCGTTCGTAATAGTTATGTTTGTATGTGGTATACTTGTTTCATTTTTAATATGGAAAGCTAGCTGAACCAGTTACAAAAGACTAAAATTGTTTCAACGTATTGTTTAAAGGATATTTAATTCTTTTGGAAATTGAAATACTATGATACTTTGGGTTTTTAGATGTTAAATCCAAAGGTGAAGTGTATTTCAGTTTAATACTCTGTAGGAGCGCTAATGTAGTCTAATTTTATGGATTGAGGTAAATTTTAGAACAAAGGAACATGAATAGCCAAATGGATGTACATCAAGAAAAACTTAAATTCAACCGATTGATAATGAAGTGTTATTTTAGCCTAGTTTTGTTTTATCTTTTCAACTGAATTAAATTAAGTTGTAAGACAGCTGAAAATCGGGCTATAGATTTTTTTTAGTTTTATCATTTAATGAGGATCTGTTCGTTCAAAAGTAGAATGATGACAGTTGTTTTAAGTTCAATGAGTCACCTTGTGCTGAAGCAATTCTGGGGCAATGCTATAGCTCGATTGCATCTTGTCAACCTTTTTTACATCGCGTATTATCTTTCATCTACAGTGTTATCGTCTCTTACTTAGTCGCCGTAACTCGAGTAATTGTCAGTCTAGAAAAATTTGAAATAATTTGTACTCTCCCAAATCTTTGAGCAGCTTCGTGTGAAACTTATTTTAGTTTAAGAAACTAAACACCTGTGCTGAAAAATATTTATATGTACGTTACTGTTTATTAGTTGAATATAAGTGCTTATCACAGCAATAAACAATTGTTGTAAAAAAGCAGAATCAACTATTGAGTATGTTAAAATATGCATATTCTTAGCAATTTCTTAACTCGTGTCACAGTTTTCTGTTGAAAGAAAAGGATACCACAAAACACGATTTTACGACTGTCATAAAGTAATTTTTAATCGATATTCTGCACCGTTTTGTACCTGAATGAGCAATTGAATTGCTTCACATAATTTAAAATAATTTTAATAGTGAGGCATTACAGAAGGCCTTGAATATGCCGTAATGATGGATCTGTGTTTGTGGGTTTTAGTTCCTAGTATTTGAAGCGTATGTAGTAACATCATCTTCACTTTGATTCTATTTCAGGGTTACTTCCCCTTGCGTGTGTGGAGTCCTAAAAGGTGCTTCGTATAAGTGACGTCGACGGTATTTCAGATCTTGTCATAAAAGAATATTAAAATCGTAATATTTATTCCAATATTGCACCGAAACACACGAAGTTGATTCCATGGATTATTTGGAGCAAATTATTTCCAGTGTAAGATGTCATTTTCATGGGAATTTGAATAATTCCTACTGTGAGAGAACTTTCACCTCAGTAGCATAGTTCGTGCTTCTACTCTCTTCACCATTGCTTTAAATATTTTACCACACCGTTTTTGAAACCCTTGTGCATTTATTGAAGTGTTACTGACGTATGTAATATATTTTTTAAGTCTCACAGGATTCGAACCATCAAAATGTAAAGTTGCTTTACTTAGCATGGTGTAAATTTTGTGAGATTTACAATTCAATCCTTATTGATGTTTCGTTTGTATTCCTTGTGACTCAGCAAAGCTATTCGAGTCCGAATACTGATCCTGTGGTTCATCTTCATCGTGGCAATGATGATTTACTTTGGTCTGTCCTTAACGCCCGTCTCCTATCCGGTCAATCCTTTCGTGTACATGATGCTCACGGGGCTCATGGAACTGCCAGGGTATGTATTGAATGCTTGGATGTCATTTAACTTACACTTTTCAGTTTAATTGAAGCATGACGATTTCAGGAAGTTATCTCCTGGGCAAAGTGTATAGGCAGCACCTTGACTAAAATAATATATATAGTTCGAAGCCAAATACAGTTAGTTGTTGATACGAACGGAAGACAAATATACAAGTCGTGTAAAACTTAAGTGCTGTACTCAGTTGAAGGAAAACAAGGATAGTTTTTTAACATGTTTATTTTTGCGTGATAGCTTAACTCTAAATCTACTTTTCAATTATATTAAGGCTTCTGAATCATATGCTCATAGAAATTTGCCAACCATCACTCCAGCTTGTAAGAGACGGAAAAGCTCTCGAAATTTACCGGCAGATTAATAAAGTATATGGTGAAAACGCTGCGACCGCTGAAATAGTAAAATAAAATGAGTTAATGCATTTAAAGATGACTTCGTCTGCACCGTGAGGAACTAAGTGGTTTATCTTCCGTCATTTATGATTATCTAGTACAGAAAGCTGATGAAAATGTGGGAGAATCACTATTTTATTTCATCATCATGGAAAGAGTTTCCTTAAGTTTCAAAAAGTGTTTGTATTATATGAATCTACGGTTAACAGTATCGGAAGTTGTGCTGGAGTCGTTGCCAAATCATACTGCTAATTTCTATGAGCTTGTGATTCAGAAGCTAGTCGCACGGTGCAATAAGTGTCGCAATATGGGTGGAAATTAAGTTTAAAATAAGATTAAGGTCTATACTTAAATGTGACAATGAAGGTGTTAAAAATTTGTTTTCTGTTATGTCGAAACGGTACTTCCTTAGAAAACACGCCTCGTAGATCGAACTTTGGTACGCCTTTTTTCCAAGTACTCGATGAGAGTTTTTGTGTCATCTTACACATCAAATTAATAAGGAAATACCCTGAAGCTTTAAGCTTAGTAGCCATTTGTCAACCAGATATACCGGGGTCAAGACGCAAGTTGCGGAACAAAGATGCCAGTGTATATATTGTATAAATAATACGGCGCAGTTGTTTGCAACGATAAACATGGATAGATAGCGCTCAATTACGTTGTTTAATTTAAGTAATTTTTGTAGGCAAAATTTAGGTTCAGGTAGGGTCAATAGAAAGCGTGTCTTGCTTCAGTCAAAGCACATTTTACCTACCTTTTATCTAAATTAAATTGACATATGTACTTCACTCGGTAACACAGGTTTCTGTTGGGAAAGACACTTTATTTGACGCTGGGGTGTGTGTGAGTCTGACAAATAGCGGAGGTTTTCTTTCCAGGTCATGTGTCAGGAAGAGCTACCTCCGGAGATTTGTTGATCTCACATCTGTATGTATGTGCCTGTATGTTTAGAGTCACGGACGTGAATACTTGGTATGCACGAATTTGAAGGTAATTTACTCTGGAAATATTTTTAAAGCTATCCTAAAAACCATAACATTGCATAATAGAATTTTTTATAAGGTACACAATACCTGGGCCCATCATAGCCCGTTGGGGCAGAAGATGGCCGACTGCTATCAGCTACATTGTGTGCGGAGTATCGCTGTTTGCTCTCACCTGGACGCCCCGTGGTAAGTTGAATTATTGAGTGGCAGGTGTTTACTGCGGTATATCATTTCTGATCTTTGGAAGGGTTCAAAACTTGGTGAGGATAATAAGGATGCAGTGGGGGAAACAAATGTTTGTATACCAAGAAATTTTCCATTCGGTCGCCTTTCACGGTCTTTGGGAGAATTGTTCTAATAATTAAACAGTGAGCAATATGAGGTTGCTACTAGGTTTGAGCGCTTCGGCATGTTACAGCGTCGTTCTTTTGGCTGCCTGGCTCTCAGCGTGCTTCATTGTATCAGTGTACAGACGGTCTTTGTGAGCTTAAATGTAGAAACTAGAAAAACAAATTGGTCGCTAAAGGGTTAATATACTTTCAACAAATCAAAAAAGTTACTCTTCATGAAATAATTATATACGGGTGTATACTGATGGAACGAAAAGGTCTCGTGCCAAACAAAAAATAATACTACATGATAATCATTTAGTCTTTGTGGCATAGCCATTATTCACTTCAGCAGCATCCAATTTCTTCTTGTAGTTCTCAATGAATGATTCGTAAATTCTTGCTGGTAATTTTGTTTTTCTTCGTATCTGCTCTTAAGATTCAGGATGTTTGTTGGAGCTCTGGATTGGATTTGAATTTTCAAATGACGCCACAAATTCTCTATTGGGTTCAAGTCTGAAAAATAACTTTGTCATTGTAGTGTATTAAAATTATTTTCAGCCAGCTATTTCTTCGATGATTTTGCTGTGTGCTTAGGGTCATTATCGTGTTGGAGACCCAAATCCTATGAAATTCCAGCTTTTCAAAATATCTTGATATGCTGCGGCCTTCATTTTACCATCTATTACTGCTATATTCCCAGTAGGTTTTACAAAGAATTGTCCCTATACCATAATGCTACTACCACCAAATTTAAATGTTTTAGTTATGTTTTTCGGTTTGAAGACAGAACAATGTTTCTTCCAAATATTTATTGAATTTCGTCTAAATAATTCTATAAAACTCTTTCCTGGAATGATTCTTGCTCATCTTTATGATCACGAATAAATTCCAACGGTGGATTTCTGTGCCTTTACGATAGCAGTGGAATTTTCCTAGGTGATCACAACTTGAGATTGTTCCTATTAACTCGATTGCTTATTTTTCATTTAGTAACATTGATGCCTGATGAGGGTAAATCTTCTTGCAACTCTCAACGAGTAATCATAAAATTTTGTTTGATTTACTACAGGAATCTGCTCAATCAGAGCGAAATCTTGCGTGGAACAACAGATCGTGGGTTTCCAACAGTTTTATCTTATAGTGTCTCGCAATAAATTGGCTGATAATAGGAAATAGAATGTTTAAGTTTTCTGACACTTTCTATTTTAGCTTTTACCTTCTTTCCGCAGTTTGACAATCAGTTCTTTCTGCGAATTTGATTGTTTTTCTTTTGTCATGATAATTTTACTGTACGAAGTCCCAACGCAGAATGTCTAGTTCATAATTTTTAGGCTTTAGTTAGGTGCTGGTTGTATTGTTGAAGGAATCTAGAACATTTTATTAAAATAATATTGAAACTAAGAACAATTCAGGAATTTCAAAATAAAAAATCTGCATCATGTGAATACTTATCGAGAGTCTGTACGTGTAGGTCTCACAAAGCTTTTTCAGGTATGTAGTCTTATCTTCCAGGGGCGATTTTTAGCCTGCAATGTGTGATACACAAGAAGCAATTCGAAGGCATCGGTATATATAAGCCACAAAACCTGTTTTGTTACTATCAAACTAAACTTTCATTTATACAATAATTATTTCCCATAAAAGATGTAGGATAGATGGACAGCGGACATTCGCTAAACTATTGTTCCTTTTTAACATGATGCCCAACGTGTCGGAATTGTAACGATTGATATTTACGCTCCTGATCGGGGCTGTCGAGTTGGAAGTTCACTCCCTTTGACTGTGAATCCTAGATAAAGTCAGATTCCGACTCTACCTGTAATTTTCGCCTTACTTCGGCTACACAGCCCTGCTTCGGATAGCGAATAGCTCTACTACCTCAAGACTTCAAAAAAGTGATTCGAGACGCCTCTACATTAGAAATCTGCTTTAGCGGCGTAGAAATAATCAAATCTACTTCACTATTTCACGATATTTTTCCTATCTAAAAGTTAATTTAACCTTCCTAATACTCAATGGGTATTACTAAATCTGATTCAAATTAAAATAGTCCCATCTTGCGGCGGATACTGGCCTTCTTGGGTATGAAATGAAATGACATTTATTCTATCGATGTATTGGTGTTAACTACAATATTGGCTTCCTGCAGAAACTGTGTGGCTTGTAATCACGCTTTCCATGATCGGCAAGCTCTGCATCAGCATGGCATTTCAAATCATCTACGTTTACGCCATGGAGCTTCTGCCCACTGAGATCAGGTCGACTGGCTTGGGTTCGATTGTTTTTGTGTCAAGATTCGGTGCCATAATCACCCCATTCATCATCGATACATTGGTGAGTAGTGCAGCCATCTTGCAATTATAGCCTACACATACACCTTCGGTAAAATAATAGTAGTTTGTGTAAGGGTTTTAACCCTTTAGCGACCAAGTGGACTATTCGGTCGCCTTTCACGGTCTTTGGGAGAATTGTTCTAATAATTAAACAGTGAGCAATATGAGGTTGCTACTAGGTTTGAACGCTTCGGCATGTTACAGCGTCGTTCTTTTGGCTGCCTGGTTCTCAGCGTGCTTCATTGCATCAGTGTACAGACGGTCTTTGTGAGCTTAAATGTAGAAACTAGAAAAACAAATTGGTCGCTAAAGGGTTAAGTTGAGCAGGAAGCTGCGTTAGCGTTTTTTAGTAAGTCTTTGGACACTGTTGGGACCCATCGCTATTTGCTGAGCAATTTTTTTCACTGCTGGCACAAAAGAGTTCTGTATTTTTTCACGTACGAAAATCCGCACAATTTTCATTGTACATTTAATATATTCTATGTCTTTATGTAGGAAACAATTTTTCCGGTCCTCATTTTAGTATCCGCTTATATGCTCATGTTGAGAAGGTGCAAAAATTCCATTCCTATACTAAGCATCCTAAATGGAAAAGAGTATCTTGAAGTGGAAATCCTTCAGAAATACGTGCATGATACTTTGTAGAGGTGCAATAAACTTTGAATACTAGCCAAAGAAGATAATATTAACGCGCTATAAAGTGCTAGTTCGGCCACACCTAGACTGTCTAGTGCAACTCTGATCTCTTAGCCTACGAAGAGACGTTAGCAAAATTGAGACAATTAACCCTTTAGCGACCAAGTGGACTATTCGGTCGCCTTTCACGGTCTTTGGGAGAATTGTTCTAAAATTAAACAGTGAGCAATATGAGGTTGCTACTAGGTTTGAACGCTTCGGCATGTTACAGCGTCGTTCTTTTGGCTGCCTGGCTCTCAGCGTGCTTCATTGTATCAGTGTACAGACGGTCTTTGTGAGCTTAAATGTAGAAACTAGGAAAACAAATTGGTCGCTAAAGGGTTAAGCGTAAAGCAACGAAAATGATTCCTGAACTCTGCAATCACAGTTACGAAAGGCATTTTCAACAGCTTGAACTCATCTTGCTAGAAAATTCGAGACATCTCGACGGCTTCAATGATGTTACCCTGTAAGAGCTTTTCGCGAGACGTTAACGAGGGAACCAGAAATAACGCCCAAAAACTAATTATAAGAGACTTCAAATAATCGCCTCCAACGCGCAACGAGGAAAAATTTGAAAACTTTTATTATAAGACCTTTCGAACGGTGGCAACACTTCTGGTTTGTAGTAGTAATTCTAAGAAAGGTTTTTTCACTCTTTCTCCCATGCTTTTATTAGTCTGGGGTGATAACCTCGATAGTAAATTGGTTTAACCCGTTCGTGGTTTTCCACATCAATTAACGATTTTTTTTTACTTCTTCAGCTTGGTTATATCCTCGTCATTCTGGTAGGAGAAAGATTGTTCCATCTAGTACATCACAAACTGGTCAGAGTTTCTTAGGTGTTTTTTTGGTTCTTTGGGGAAAACATTTTTTCTGTTTTTTTTTTCTCCAATCACAGGATGTACGCTGTGTATTAATGTGACCACGAATGGGTTAACCTGACAGGGAACACTGGTGCCTTGGGCTCCTGCCATGCTGTTCTCATGCCTGAGCCTCATTGCTGGTCCCATCTGCCTCAAGCTGCCAGAGACTCGTGGAGAAGCCATGCTGGATACACTCGAGGAGATAGACCAACAAAATAAACGGCGCAGGTAACCATCAGTCTTCCTAGTTCAGCATGGGATTTTTTTGGGGAACATGATTTGAAGTCAAACTTTTATGTAGGGATTCGTCATTTTTATTCTTACCACGTTGAACAAAATTAAACGTATAGCGTACAGAGTTTCAAGATTCTAAAAAGTAAAGTTAGTATGTATAAAAAATAAATCTGCTTCCTAAGGTTCTGGATAATTTATTCAAACTCGACCGTATACAGGGTATAAAATTCACGAATTAAATATTAACTTGATTGAATTTAACCGATTGGTGTAATTAGATTTAATTTTTTGTCACGACAGGAGTCCCTGTTAGTGCTGGGTGGTGCTTAAACGTATAACTTGTCCTCTTAAAATACCAAGAAAAAGTGCAAAAGTGACTATTATTAATATAAATCGGACTATTACAAATGGAACATATTTTAAAGTTTAATTCACAGTCAACGTATGGACTGTAACGTAAGTTACGCGACATTTTGAAAAGAAATGTGCTCTTTTATTGATGTGTTGTTCATTACTTTACATGACATCTCAAATATTATGGCGTTGATTTCTTGAACTCTTGAATGGTGTTCAATTTTAATTCCTCCAAAGCATCAGGCGGTGTAATGCAAACCTTTCCCTTCGAATATTCGCAGATGAAAATAACGAGAAATCAGGTTATCAGGGGGAAAACGGAACGTCATCGTAACGTAATATTAACCGGCGTGGAAAAATTTCCCGTCACTTGGGCTTTTCTGATCAGCCAGTTTCTCTAAAATTAATATCTATTGCTTTTATGCAATATCTGTTAAAACTTTCACAATTAAATTTGTTGCTGTAATTTCTTTTAACAGTAATAATAGATCCGTTCTAGTGATTGAAAGCTCACAATCTTTGCTTGCTGCTCCTTCGTATATCGTACCATTCTATAAATTTATTTTTACGAGATGTTAGAGTAATATAGAATAATTATCGATAAAATAGATACAATACTCTGATAAAATTGAATTAGCTTCTATATTTTTACATTTTTAGCTCTTCGTTTTGTTATTAATTTTCGAAATGGATACGTTACTTAACACGTTAACCGCCATGCCTGATATCAGAGATTTGTCACTACCGCCACGACTTTACCATTTTACGACTTTATCATTTAACCTTCCGTAAATATTTTAAATTAATTTTTGAAAATAATTATTAAAAATTTGGAAATGTACCACCGGTGGTACATGCGGCGGTAAGTGAAATCCTCAAATGTACCACCGGTGGTACATGTGGCGGTTAACGTGTTAAGCACCACTCTGCACAAGCTTGTTCTGTAGCTGGGATTGGTTATGGTGACCTTTTTTGTCGATTTACTACCATTTAAATTTTTAATTGCATGCTGCTTAACAAGCAATTATATCATTGTTGGTTTGCACGCTAACTTGGTTTTAGATCTTAGAACAAATTGGCACATCGTCATTGCGCTAATCTTCACATTCTCGTATTCTGAGTACTAAATTATAGAACTTCATGAACTAAGTAAATATTTTCTTTAGGGCAATGTTTTGCTTTCAATACTTTATAACTAATCGAACAGCCCGAACTATCGCAATTCTGGAAATTAGCATAAGCCATTGCAACGAAATTTTGTTTAATGACTAGAACCAGATTTGATAACTCAGGATTTACATTAATTTCCAGGATTTTCTGAACTAGAAATACTTTGCCTGTACGTATACAAAAACTTACACATACCTCATGTGAAATTTAGTTAGATAAATGTCGCTTTAATTTCAGTTTACCATTTGGAGCTGTTCATTACTTTATGACATCAAAAAAGATAATTGAGAAAATAATAAATCGGAAAATGATAATTATAGTTTTCATGAAGCAGGTCTTATTCGTAAATACCATTTAATTGTTTTATCTTTTCAGAAATGCAGCCAACGGTGTCCTGCTCCAGCAAACCTAAATACTTAAATTTCTAAATTCCACGTTGAATTGAGACGCGTAAATTCTTTGATGGTTTGTGTGATAAATCACAAACATCATCAGAGAATTCATGCATAGAGTTTCAATTCAGTAAACACGCATTTGATTTTGGAACTACTGCATTCAACAGAAAAATAACAAGACCGACCACGGTTCCAGGAACTGGAATAATGACTTCAGTTAGTAATTCGAACAGAACGGTAAGCTCCACACGACTACGTAGTAGCCAGCTACTGGTCATGCTTCTGCAGCACACACAACTGGACCAAGAAAAAAAGGCACACGGTTAGGATTTCAAGTTTCTTCTCGAACATTGGAATTGCAGCAGGCGCATCTTCAAAGAAGCCAAGGCTGCTTAGTGAGACACTGCTGCCAGCTGCCCCATCTTCAATTCTGAAACAAAAGGTAACTTGTTTCTAGAACTAGACATTTGTGTTACTTAAAACTTCCGTGAATTCTTCATACTCACTAGTTGGGATTTACAGATTAAAAATGTTAGTTACTCTTCTCCATAATAGCACGTATTTTTAATGATTCTTTGCTTTTGAGATTAAAACGGGTAGTAGGGTTTCGATCTTATATTTTTACAAAATATAAATTATCTATTTCGCCAGTTGTATATACATCATATCTTTTAGCATAAATACATGACATGTTAGTGTGGATACGTGAGTGTGTAAGCCTACCTATTTACACGCATATGCACGCGTACATTCACGCTCACCTACAGTTATTGAAACGCATACGTAGATATACGCATTCGCTTTTCATATATATATATATATATATATATATATATATATATATATATATATATATATATATATATATATATATATATATGAAAAGCGAATGCGTATATCTACGTATGCGTTTCAATAACTGTAGGTGAGCGTGAATGTACGCGTGCATATGCGTGTAAATAGGTAGGCATAAATGTAGGTATCCGTGTTCGTAAATATAGGTATGCCTAATTGTAGGTAAGCGTATGCCTGAATGAATGTATGTATGCGTATGATTGAATGAAGGTATGCGTAAATGTAGATATGCCTAAACGTAAATGTATGCGTAGGCGTGAATTAGGTATGCGTATGATTGAATGAAGGTATGCCTAAACGTTCAGCGCGTGGCTGAAGGCAGTCGTGCGTAAATGTAGGTGTGACAATGCAGACATGCGTGTGCCTGACTGTAGATATGCGTGAACACAGACGGCACGGATGTTTATTAATGTATGTACACTTATGGATAAATAAAGGTATGCTTTACTAGGCATGTGTGAAAGTAGGCGTGTATGTAAGGAAAAATGCGTATGTAGGACTGTAGGTAGAAATAAAGTAGATTAGTGTAAATAGAAATGCGTATGCATTTCTACATTGGTGGACCAGATATGAAACGTGTTTTGGCAACAATGGGGGGAATTGAATATGTTATTGCTCGAGTTATGAAAAATAATACAATATATGTACACAAAATTTACGTGGCATCATTAATTTAATTTCATACAATATATGCGAATTACAAATATTTCTAACTTTTTACTGATCTGATAGAACACGTCTGGATAAAAAAAACTGTATTACGTGAATAGATTAACTTACACTTAAACTGTGAGCAAAAGATGGGAAAACTATAGTACGAGAAAAAGATAGGCATCTGACAGTTTATTCAAAAATACTTGGGAAGAATGCTAGAAAAACTTGTGCATTTAAGATACGTCTGAATAGTGCCACGCATACCAGACAATTCATTGGCCCGTATTATATTGTGCTCTAAAATTTTATCTTTTTCGTAAATGCCACTCTCGACAAGCTGAAGGCCAATATCATTCAATGCTTCATCCAACGATTAATAAAAAAAAATCATAGGCAGTTTGCCATTAAATGTTTATAATGTACGTCGTCATAGCGTTTTTTAATTAAAAAATATTCCGCGCTCTAATGTTAGAGATAGAACTCTGAACTGGTATCGGATTTTAAAAGGGCAATGTTTTCATTAATTATACTATTCCACGCAGCTTATTACTCAGTAACTTTGGAGGACAGAATATATTTCTTACTAGTCACTTAAAATTGTATGTTAATACAGCTAATCTTCTGACTAAGCAGCCTTTAATATAAACTGAAAAGAATTTTCAAGGGAAGAAGAATCAGAACACTAATTTTACATCAAACGCAAATATTGAACGCACTGGTCATCGACTATTTTTTCCTCGGTATAGGGAAAAAATGCCTATAACTATTTTCGTATCTTTACTATAAATTAATAACTCGGAAAGCTTGAAACAAATCTGCGGATTAGTCTAAGTCGTCGAAAATCAAGTGGAGGAAAATGACTAGTGGATCGGTCCCCTTCAAGTATTCCGTCTCCCCCAAAGAGAAAATTTGATGAATGTGCGTAACCAGTACCTGGCTTCTCAAATGCGAAGGGCGACACGTCCATAGGCACGGCCACGTATACGTGGACATTCACAAAAATTCGGGCGCAGTTACGAATATATGGAATAGTTTGCTCAATCTACTTACTAAATTAGACGAGCAAAAACTAATGTTGAGAAACTATATTCGACAGCCTAAACCGCTAGCATTTACTAAGTCTCAAACTAATGCATCTATAGAATGATACTTGGTTTGTAATCCCCAGTAGGAAGCGCAAATTTATTTTATGGGAGTTCAAGAGAGAGGGTTGACTTTCTCCAACCACATGTGCAGGGTCTGGTCAGGTTTGAAGCGGATGTAGTTTGACAAATTTCTAAACTCTATTCTTCAGTTGCTTGATATGTGACCTAACTGTACCACACATGTTCACACCAAAAGTAAAGTATAATCTTACTCCACTCCGAAGAAAGGATACAGTTCAAATGCACTAAGAACAGGCTCCAAATTTAACTGCGTTGTAGAGAAAAGACTATCCGTCAAATGCACGAAGTGGGAAAAAGTTGTTAGTATTCCCTCCAAAGGTACCGTGTGCTCTATTAGAAGTTTTTTGCAACCCTAATGAATTTTTTTCGGTAAACACGTAATTTGAGGGTGCATCCTTCGCTAAGACCTTCAGATGGATTGTAATCACGTTATTTAAAAAAATACAATAGGCTACGTGATTCACCTGAAGGAAGCTTTGCAAAGTTATCGCGGGCCGAGCATGTCCGTGAAGTCCGTGGTCTCGTCATCTTCGGTGTCCTTGAGTCTCTCCTGCAGGCGGTCACGAAGCTTGTACAGCATCCGCAACCGGCACAGCCAGTTGCCAGCGTACGGCTCGGGCAATTTGAGCTGCTGCTCCACGCGGCACGCGATCTGTGAATAAGATAAATGGATACTTTCAAAACGAATCAAGATCTGCCTGACACAAGGTGGTGGAATTTAGCAAAGTGTAAAAATGATCTCTTTAAGTTAGTCAAAACGAAATCTTTTGACTCAAATGGAAAAAGCGTGTTTTGAGATACGAATCCCTCAAGTCCTCGAGCTCAGACCCATGTATTGTACCTCACGATGGGCCGTAATTATATATAAGATCAAAATTTTGGTAACTAAATCATAACTTGACTCAGGTACGGTTAAAGGGTTAACTGGTAGACATCCTTATTATACTTAGTTTCCTTATTTTCACAACTAATTTAAATCTTTTCTCCACAACATTTCGTGGGGGTTGCTTTATGGCCACGAATTTCACGTGGTCACCAGTACCAGACGGCAAAAATTTCTCTGGATGCCCGACTGGTAACACCTTCCATGTAACCAGAAAATCCTTTTCGTTAGAACAGAAATTGTTTTGTGATAACCCAGTATTCTACGTTGCTTAAAATATTTGCAAGTTATCAATTAATATTAATTTCCCCTCAACAATTCTTTTTAGATACAAAACCTAATTTTGCAGCCAAATCTACAGGTTCTAAAACTAATCTTCCATTGATGATGTCTCGTTAAATACACAAAGTAAGCCAAGCGTACAGAGGTATTTCAGTCGAACTTTTCATAATACAGTAGAAGTCTTTTTAACCGGCACCCATGGGACTTTGCAGTTGCCGGTTAATATCACTCAAGTAACCACAAACAATTCATAGACACGCTAGACATAAAAGGACAAAAATATCAATTGCTTAAAGCAGTTAAAGAAGAAAAAACAACGAATAAATGAGAGTGCCGGTATAAAGGAATTCTACTGTATAGCCATTATGAAAGAACAAAAAAGGACTCATTGTTCCCGCTTCTGAGATTATTGCAAATTACAATTATAATTACAACGATGACCCACCGCATATACACAGTAAAAACCTTACAAGTTACCTCAAAATCGAGCGCCATTTACCTGCTTCAAAGGGCAGAGAACGACAATCATTTTCAGCGTCATAACTTACGACAGAATGGAGCGCCATCTGTCTCACATAGAGAGCCAGATTGGTGTCAGAGACCAGACGCACGACCTGCGTAGCCGACAGCAGCTCGCGGATGTTGGGTTTGAGGATCATGTGCACGGTGTTCGTGCCGTGCTCTGCAGGTCGGATTTCCACGATCACCGTGTTGAATTGTGTCTGAGAAAAAGAAATTTTAAACGCTAATTTCGAATTTATCCAGAAATCTATTCATCGAAAAAAGAATATCGAATCGTAACACTACAGAGTTTAGAAAACAGTTACAATTAGAGAGTTCTATACCGGACGAGCTTATATAACGATGAAATCTCGATACTTTTACTGGTTTCATTGTGACAAGATTATTGGTCATTCCGACACTTACCTTGATAATATCACGGTCGTAAGGTTTGCCGCTGTCATTGTAGACGATGGTTACGAAGTCGTTGCCAATGTGTCGTTTCTTGGACGTGAATTTGGGATCATTCGGTTTGTTGGGCATCAAAGTAGCAACGTGAAACGAAACCTGATGGACAAAAATTTATTAGCGAAAACCACGACAATCAAACAGTTTATTATACATAAAACGGAGGGTGCTTACATCGCCCAAGCGACTAAATAAGCTATTAACAAAATAGTAAACGTTGGCTCTATCCTTCATTAAGTTTTACAAGTGAGCGGCATTGCAGCCCCTGACTCGGTACCGATCGAGGAAGATGTCAACCGCTCACACTTGAACTCGTAAAATAAAGTTGCTCTCCCTACTAAGGATTACAAACCAAGTGTCATTCTATAGATGTACGAGTTTATGAGACAGTTTCATGTAATTAAAAGAGCAAGCATTTTGCTATCTATTACGAAGAATGTTGCAGTTCCACACAGAGCGTCGAGGGTACATGCGTCTTCTATACGCTTAGCTGACAACGAAGCTCGTAGTTAATATTTCTTGTATTATATAGCCATACTAGATCGTTGATGAGAGCCATTAATAAGTTGTAACTCGTGCAATTTAAGATGCGTCTCATTAACAATAGAAATTTATACCCTTGGGCTTTGTGAAACTGAAGAGCTATCAGATTTTTATAAATAAATCCGTATTGGAAATTTAACCCTACATTTAACAGGAAATTATTTTAGTCATGGATTGAAAATAAAAGCTAAATTTCTAGACCAAGTTTACACTTGGACGTTCGGCAGTTTTGTGGCTTGGAATCCCGATGGATTTTGGTTTCCGGACAATTCTGAAGTTAACAGTTCTGAAGTATCGTGTTCAGTGTGAGCTTCCCTCAACGGACACTTCCAAGATGGGATTCTGTCCTCGTTACCAAGTGAAGTAAACTATGGAGGCGGAGCTCGGAGCTACTATTTTTTTGAACGAACCTTTCAAACACATCATGTGTTTGAAGAAATTACCAGTATCTTCAGTAAATTCAGAATAACCAATGCAGTATGATGAGAGCTCAAAATAATGGTTAATAGCGGCAGAGCTATGGACTGAAAAGTAGAATGTGTTTTGTTGGAAGATACACTTTTGAGTTATGTGCGAATAAGAGGCACAGCTACCGTGTTTTTGCAAAGCGTTGGGTGTAAACTATCAAGAGCTTCCTAGGCTTTTCGTGTAAGCCCTGCAAAAGAGCTTGCGTTTTAGATCATAATAAAATGATTTGATTAGTCTGCAACCATACTACGAAACGACGATTTTGCCACAGTCCTATATTATTAGACCAATCAATAATTGAAAGGAAAGAAATAGTACAACAACGAAGAAGTTATGGTACGAGTTCATTGTTGCCCACCGCATCCACGTGCCTAAAAGACCATGTAGTAATTCAGCACTCAATTACGCTTGAACAAACAAAATACAATAGTACAAGCATCATGTAGTGATTCAGCACTAAATCACACTTGAACGAACAATACACTAGATAAGGATCGTATCGTAATTCAGCAGTAGATTACGCTTGAACGAACAACATACACACATTATGAGCGATGTTAAGATAGCGGCCTACCTGCATGATTTCGTCATGCCAGACGTAGCACTCGTCGCCGTCGTCGCCCTTATCGCTGAGGCCAGGCAGAAAGAAGTCCTTGGAGGCCTTCTTGATGGAGACGACGGTCCCCAGGCCAGAGAGGAAGCTCTGGTATCGAGCTGACCCCACCGTATTGCTCAGGACCTGTTGTTCTGTCGTCTGGCCGTACCCGACGTAGAGCACGCCCAAGCAGTGGTTCTCTAGAGGCGGCGTCATGTCCAGGACCTGCATGCATTGTTTGTCTTCTTGCAGTTGCATTCAAAAGAATACACAGGTTTCAAGAATAACACACACGTACTTCAATACTGTCACAATCCATTCTAACAAGGTAGTCAATTACAATTTATTAAGCTGCTGTACAGAATATTTGTACAGAATTCACTTCAACTTCCTTATGTACGATTTTTTGTCTAGCTTTATTTCGCTTTCATATTATTATTTTAATCTCGCTGTTTGACTTATTCTTGTAGCACCAACCCACAATGAGTAGAAACAAGAACATGTTAGACACAGGGAATCTTGGAATAGGTTTTGACGGGCAGGGATCACGGCAACAACGCGAAAATAACGTTATACTGGACTACCAGAGAGAAAGAGAAAATTTTCAAGACGCGATGTTTGAAAACTATAATAAGAATGGTAAGTTTTGATACAATGAGAAACGAGAAGATGAGACTAGGACAGCTGTGGTGAGAGAGATTTACCGAAATCGCATCAATTTCCTTTATCTCTACACATACCCAAACTACTCCAGCGAACTGGATACATTTAGGGAATATACAGGGTGCAGCAACACAACTTCCTTTTTTAAAAACTGCTTCTGGTTTAAAGGGTAATCAAGTTAGTAGTGATGGCAAGATCTCTTATCTGTTATGTGTAGACCCGGGAATCAATAAATAGATCGACGGTATGCACTACATTTTAGTATTAGACTCACATTCCATTAAATATTAGACAGCATACGCTACATATTATAGATATGTCAATGGAGAATGTTGGAGTGTGTGCTAGAGTCCTACGGAATCGAGGATATTTTTCTGCTATTACTTAATTGATGTAGACCCAAATAGAACCTATTATAATTGTTATCGCTCCCGGCATTGACTAGTACAGTATGGGTAACAGAGAGGAAGACGCACTATGACGTTGTAGGGGTAAACAAGTGAGAGTAGCCTGGAAAAGCACCAAAATATTAACAGGATCTCGGGCCCAATAGGACCCCCAAAGTCCCTGATAGTGTGACAATGCTTTTGTGGCTACGTGAGAGCTCTCTTTTTCGGCCATCCTCCTTTGATCCGAGAGAATACCGCTGAAGTTTGTTATTACTATTAATATTGTTATTATAATTATTGTTATCACCATTATTGCTAACGCCATCAGTATTATTACTATCATTATTATTATTACACTCGCCTGCTGATTATCATCCGATATAAATGAGTAATATTTTAAAAGTGTTAGCTGAAATATTATACAGTAGTACCTCGGTTAACGACCACAATCCGTTCCTGAAAGCTGGTCGTTAACTGAAACGTTCGTGAACCGAATCAATTTTTGAGGGCTATATTATGCAAATAAAGAACTAGAATAACAAAAACACGGATGCAACACGATAAAAAACAGGCAAAGTCCGACCGCAATAACGTCTCGAGTGCGACTGAGGTTGGCATGCCGCGTGGGTTTTTTGTCTTGCTGTTCGTTATCGGGAAATTTGTTCGTTATCCGGGACAAATTTTCAGCGAAATTGTTGGTCATTAACCGATTTGTTTGTTATTCTAGTCGTTCGTTAACCGAGTTTCTACAGTATATAATATAGAACCGTAAAAACAATCTACACGCATAATAAGAACATTAAAGTTTTCTTCAAATACAGACTTTTCGCTAACCCCACTTGGAGTCCTCACTCGAATAAATTTCAAACCATAAAAGAAACATGTAGTTCTCAATCAGTCCCCCCCGTCCGTCAGAGAACCTTTCATATTCTCCACGATGCAGAAGCTCAAGACCATACAGAAGAACTTAAGCAAGCCAAAATGGCAACCTCATACAGACTATGGATTCCTTGTACTAAAAGCAAATTCACAACCTGTAAGGAAAACAGTTTCCAGCTGCCGTAATACACTACACATATAGCCTTTGCTGCAGCCTGTACAACCATCGATAAAACCAAAGTTACTTGCAAATCACAGCACCCGTATACTCTTCTATATCTTGACTGCCACACCGTCAAGCCTTTCCATCACACCACCTGTACACTCTCCTATAATTTCTTGACTATTAT
The DNA here is from genome assembly GCA_006783055.1 of Trinorchestia longiramus. NCBI lineage: Eukaryota > Metazoa > Arthropoda > Malacostraca > Amphipoda > Talitridae > Trinorchestia > Trinorchestia longiramus. The sequence goes on along the minus strand of VCRD01000979.1, from coordinate 139,862 downwards.
ACAGTCGAGCCCTTTCGTAGATACCATCAACACGTGTCATGACTTAGCATTACACATAGACGCAAGTATAACAGCAGCACTGCACAACACTCTTGCCTGATTTAGAGAGCCTTCCTACAGAGAGCAGACCTACTTCAGAAATATGGCTTAGAGCAGTGCTTCTCAAAGCATCTGATGGAGTGTGCCAGCAGTTTTTTCCATGGGCAGGGGACTGGACATATTTCATAGCAATATTAATTTTTACCTGAAACAAAACTGGCAGCCAATGTCGCATACCGGCAATTGATGGCTCGCGCACCGGCACAAGTCCGAGGACCACGACTTTAGTAACACTGGCTTAGGGTACACAAACACACCAGGTAAGTTAGACTTGAAGGGCTAACCTTGACGGTGCGCTGAAACGTTTCTTCGGATGGGAGGAGAAGAGGTCTCTCAAACGACTTTTCGACACTGCCAGAGTAGAGCAGCTGCAGCAGAACATTGCTATGGAAAGGTAAAAGCATGAATACGACTGCAGCACGTGAATTTCTACAAGGGATATTGTGTGAAAATTAAAAACCACACTGACAAATAATAGTACGAAAACAGTTGAACATAGAACTTTCGCTCAACAAAATCTGAATGGATCACATATGTCATGTATGATTCAATTCTGTCGGGTTATTATAGAGACATAAAATAGACTGAACATCGAAGTCTTCACATCATTTTCAGTTCTATCATCACGGTTCTATCTTAAACGAAGTGACTGACAGTGATATATCAGTCAGTCAAGCAATATGCACAGATAACACATACATGGTGGGCAAAAAAGTATGCCTATTTTAAATTTCTTTTGTACTAGTGGTACAAAGCTGAAATAAAGATCATTCAGAAGAGCTTGATTTTTAATTTTATTTGCATGTATTATGTATTAATTTCTCCGAGTCTTCATCATATTCATAGAATTTTTGAACTCGACAACCGAAATCCTGAATAACCCTCTTCAGCATTTCAGCGTTGACGAAAATGATTAGGTCCAGAGTTGATAATGGGCCAAGGCAGTTGACAATGCGAGATTTGTTCAGGGAAATTATTTTGAGGTCGCTTTTGTGTCGTTCACAGTGTGCCAACAGCTTTGAACACAGTCGGAACGCTACCTCGCAGTTGCGACTGCCTTACGTCGGTAGTTCCGCCTCGCCACTCAGACCCAATGAAGCTCGTTAGTGAAGCATCGCACCCGTGTCATGAACTACTGAAGCGTCGTTCCGGTAGGCCGATGTTACTACATCAGACCAGCGGGGCTCTGCTTGCAATCTGGAGCAGTGGTATCCGATGCGAGGTGTGTATTGAGAACACGTGCAGCTCAGGCACTATCCTGATTATCCCGGGGTGAGGAAAACCGCAGGAGCAGCGGAAAACTGTCGCCCTCACCAAGCAAAGATAGCACCACAGCTTTACCAGCTGTAAAACTGAGGTACGTGAGTTTAACCAGCGTATTCTTTCTTGACACGTCACTTTGCTTGCTTCTTGATGCCCCTTATAAATTAGTGCACTCACCATTTTTTCGAATGATTCTTAGTTACTTAACGTGAGTCACTAGAATTTATAATTGATATTTAGTAAAACTTCGTTCCAATTGATAACTTTGTTCCAATTGATAACTTCTTTTCTAAAATATTAATTGAAGGCCTTTTCACCACCAAGCAAACTGCTTTGGCCCTGTCGGGTTGGACGACGCTCGAGGTCGAGCAGTTCTGCTCGTCCACTCCTCCCCGTGCCCACAATCGTTGCGGGTTAGAGGGAGGGCACACGGGACTTGCATCAATCTAACAATAATTTGTTTCGACAACGCAGGCACGCAGTTGCACGTGTTACTACCGCCTAATAAAGTGAACGTCCTTTATTTCTTGTGCGAAATTTAGTTATCCTGAAAACGGGTTATTCAACTGAAGCTCTCCATCGAGGTATGCGCTGTTGCACCAGTTTGCATGTATCAAAGTCTTGATAACCTTTGACGATTAAAAACCTTTGGTAGTGATAAAAAGCATATCAAAGTACCTTCCAGTAGTAGCTAACAATTTCACCAGTTACGAAGTTTTCCAAAGAAAGAACGGGCCATAAATTTTCAAACACAAGGCACACCACACATCGACTCTTGGCAAGTCTATGGGTCTCGTAATACTAAACTGCTTTATAGGAAACAAATGGAAAAAACACAAGAAATTTTTAAAATAAAACACCCAGATATACATCTCAGAACCACGCGCAGTAAGCCGGGTACAGAAAGACAGTGAACAGGAGCACATCGGAAACAGGGGTACACAGTGAACAGGAGTACACCGGGTACAGAAAGACAGTGAACAGGAGCACATCGGAAACAGGGGTACACAGTGAACAGGAGTACACCAGGTACAGAAAGACAGTGAACAGGAGCACATCAGAAACGGGGGTACACAGTGAACAGGAGTACACCAGGTACAGAAAGACAGTGAACAGGAGCACATCGAAAACAGGGGTACACAGTGAACAGGAGTACACCAGGTACAGAAAGACAGTGAACAGGAGCACATCGAAAACAGGGGTACACAGTGAACAGGAGTACACCAGGTACAGAAAGACACAGTGAACATGGGTACACTGGGAACAGGGGTCACCCACACTCACCTTGGAGTCACGCCACCACGCGTATCTTTGCTCCGTGCAGCAGCTCGGGGGTCGTGCGTGGTGGTACCAGGCTGAGGACGACTCCAAGGCTTCGAGAAGAGTTCCTCGAGTTTTGGTTGAGTGGGGAAAGTAGAGTGGGGGGGAGATGACAGTGGGCTGAGAGGGGTGCCCACAGTAGGGGGAGGACGAGACGCGGGGTTCATCACAGAGATGGTGTGGCCCCTGCCCCGCCGAATGGGCGCCAGTACGTCACAGTCTGCACGAATATCAGGTCACCTGAGGTGGCACCACCTATACTGAAGTATCATCTACATCAGGTTAAGTAACACCCACTGGTCCCATTACACCAATATTATAACTAACCAACAGAACTAACAATTTCATATTTGTGTATGCAAATATTTTTTGCAGTGCTCCACAAATGATCATGAATTCGAAAACCAAGCCCTCTCGCAACCTCGCTGCTCGTTCAGTAAAAATTCACAAAACCAACACGACTATGAACAAATATAATTCGCTCATCTACACCTCATTGTGGTCGCGTCAGGCGGCCTCTTAACTAGTTCAGTGATGAAATGTTCGACCTCAGATGCATGTATTGTCATTAGAAGCAGGAAGGGAGGTGCTCCTCTCCTCAGAATATATCATAGTTGGGAGTAATGTTCAAACTTACAGAGAATCAACTGAATGATCCTATAATTAGTAGTGGAAAGAAATATTCGAAGGAACTTGAAAGCATTTTTAGTCAAATCCAGCAGTGGCTGAACAAGGATCCCGCTCTCGTTCATGTACATGATGTCGATTTACAGAGATTCTAGCATCATTTAAATAAGCTTAAAAATAATCCATGAGTCCAAACTATGAAATAACAACACCATGTTAACAGCGGACACTTGCCACGTTTAACGAGCGTAGAAAAGAGAAAAATTCATTGTCTAAAGTCGCAGAGGCTGATACAGTATCAGTAAATGAAATAAATACCCTTTTTCCTCGTAAATGCATCACACCTTCCAGACAGTTAAACTTATAGTAAATAAAAAATCTCGTCCACACGTGTCAAGAAAGTTGATGTTCAAGTGAATACAGCCACAACGCACAGAATAATGCAATGCGGTCACTACAAGTAAAATACCAAATCATACGTCTACTGAATCAAACAATAACACTGTCCACCATTGCTTTGCGATATCAATTCATATCCTGTTTTTCGGTTACATGAATGTAGAATACTTGAGAGAAAACTGGAAATACCTTTTTCTTGAGAAGGAGGAGGTTGGTTGTTGGATGCAGTCACTCCAACCAGGGATGACACGTTCGGCTGGCTGGTGCTGGTCGAGCCCTGGGTACAGAAACAAAACTACACTGACACAATACCTCGACACCACGAGTTCCATAACTTTTTTCCCCAAGACAAACTTTCTATAGATGTTAGAGGACTCTTCAAGCCTTCTGTGCATGTTCGAGAACTCTTCAAACCCCCGGTTTATCTTAAAAAGCTCTACAAACCCACTAATGATAACACAAGACTTCACGAACCTCCTGTGGATGCCCTGTGCAGTAACCCAGTACTGATGCAGTAACCCAGTACTGATGCAGTAACCCAGTACTGATGCAGTAACCCAGTACTGATGCAGTAACCCAGTACTGATGCAGTAACCCAGTACTGATGCAGTAACCCAGTACTGATGCAGTAACCCAGTACTGGTGCAGTAACACACTACTTATGCACTACCACAACACTGATGCAGTAACACAGTGCTAATGCAGCAATTTTAAGCGTCAATCAGGATTTTGAAGATCCTAATGGGGTTAAGTCACAAACTGATATACATTTGCGAAGAAATTAAATAATAAAATATTACCCACGAAACACGGTCAATGTTAGATAGCAACTTTAATCCGCTTACGAGTAACACGCATTAACTAGCTCTGTCATGGTCCATAATAAGGAACAAATTAGCTAAATCCGGAAGAATAAACTAGGTAATATTAGCATGAAGAGGAACAAACTTAGTAAAGCAGGAAACTACAAAGCTAAAACTCCACTAGGAAAAAGCTAGGATCGACAAAATTTCTAACCGCACAAGCTGGAACAATGTTGAAACCCCCGTAAATAAACTTTCAAAAACTACTGTCAACTGCAGTAAATCAATAAATTACTTATATCTGAAAAATTACTATTTGAAGCAATTACGTTTGATATGAACGAATCGCATACATACAGCTCAGTTTTCTTGAAATAATTTTTTTCTACTGTAAGTGTAGCCCCTCTGAATTAATATTTGATGGGTCGCTTGTATAGCGATCTAACTAGTAGAAGCTTACAGTAGACAGAGCGGAGGAGTGTCGGAGCCTCTTTACGTCTCCAGGAGGTGCGACGCTAGTGGGGCTCGTGACTCCAGACGAGGTGCTGCTGAAGAACTTGTTGAAATTTGTGTTGATCTTGGAAAATCGGGAAAGGAACCTTGAGGGGCTCTGAGGGACTGTTGGCTGCGACGGTCCCGTGTTCGGGGACGTCCTGCTACCAGGGGTGGAGGTGCCCAGAGGCGAGGATGGGCAATACGCACCGTCTTCAGTGGGACTCCGAGGACTCACGGACAGGTCGAGGGGCTTGTGGCTGGCACTCGCGGCAGCCAGGCGAGACAAGGGACACGCGATCTCTTTGTTTGGGGGCGTCATGCGAGCTGTGATCGGCCCATCGCAAGCCTTGGTCGTAACAGTCGCAGTTCCTCCCGACACACTGGCGGTCACAGACACAGAAGCATGGGCTTTAATAGGAGCAGCATTGGGAGAACTGCTAGCAGCTCCACCACCAGCAACAATAATGGAAGAAGTACATGAATCCAGCTCAGGAGTAGCTCCAGGAACGGGGGCGTTTTCGGTCAAAGTGCGAGCGCGGTTTGGTGGCACTTTGTTGTCTGTTATTTCTGGGCTGGAACAGCTCCTTTGTACTGCCGCTGCGCTGCTGGAATTATCTTCGACAGCTAGCTTTCCGTCACCGGACAACGCTCGATCTGGGAATTCAGAAGGGAAAGCTGGAATCTTCACGATAATATTAAACAGTACGACTGTTGAGAAGGTACTGAAAAAATTGATGCCATATTTTGGTCAGATGGCATATGTAATCGATTTGCTTGAGGTGTAAATGGTTTTATCATATCAAGTATGAAATAACGTCTGAATCACGAATCAGAAATCTCCACGTGAATCAAAATAAGTATTGAATGGTAGCTTTATAGTACGCCGATATCAGTTACTTACTCGCCAGAAACTTTTTCTTACATTTGTAAAATTTCAAACTTTCTGATTTTGCATGATGCCTCATCAGTTTAGAAAGCCATTGCCAACTGTACATGTCATTCACATAACGACATATTGGTCAAGTTGAGGTAGTTATTGCAAACTGTACATCAAACTCAACTCACAAAACATTGGTCTACACCGAAGTGACTGATCATCCATCACCTGAAGCTTGGATGCACGATGGAATAAGTTACTCAGTAAAAACAGAAACCAGTGAAGATGACTCTGGTTGTAGCCAATTTCTATGCTATTTAACTTTAAATAACAAGTCAGGCATAGAGGAGCATGTTGATGACAAAAAGTATAGGATCATTTAGTTCAAATTATCACTAATTATTAAAAGATGACTCTCTTAATCTAAAATGCATGAGACCTGTAAGGTATGACGGATCTCTTCCATGAAGCTACTCTTAAGCTGCATTTTCATCTTCTGCATTCAAATTTACCCTAGTATGCTGTTTACCTTTTACAGTTTTTGACCTCCTATATACAATACAAAAACACTAGATTTATTTAAAATTTGTAATAAAAAATAAAACAAGTACATGCCATATCACTAAAAATAGGGGTTCACTTTCTGTAGTTAAATAATAGGTAACTCTCGTTTAAAGTTTTGATACTAGCGTTATGTACTGTAAGCCTTGAAATGCACTAGTATCTAGGTTCGAACATAGTAATAAATAATATATCAATAGGGTACTGTACAACCTATTCAAATTCAAAATAATATATCATAGATATATTGATATAAAAGTACCCCATCCACCCACAAAAAAAAAACAGGTGGGTTGGTTTATCTTTAAAATACTCAGAGTGGGTGAAAAACGGGCGTTTCTCCTTCAACCCCCAGGATTTTTTCCAATCCTAATTATACACACAAAAGATAAGACAAAGGTAATCAATCCGCCGTCAACACTCACAGTGAGCAACGGGGGTTCCGCGGTGCTGACCAGCGGTCACCAAGGCGCTGCTGAAATCTGTCAAGAAGGCAAATGCTTTGTAGTCGAGTGGGGCAAGAACTCTGATCAAACTGCACAATGAGTTGCAGACTGAGACCACAGAGAACTGTAGCACAGCTGCTAGCCGCAGACACTGAGGAGCCTAGTGCGATAGAGGCTCAGCCGTTACTGTCGGTCTACACTCGGCCTAACTTTTGGTGTATGCACAGTGCAATTAACGTCACATTACGATGTGTGGATAACGTAAATATATCAATTCAACAAAAACATTCTATTATGTATATTGTGAGTTATTCTTTTCTACTATGTCCCAGACCGATAGCCAAAATGGTAGAATTACGGATGTGTATGCATGGTATCGGCAGCACTCACTTTGCAAACGTAACTGTAGTACTGAGATGTTACTTTGCGAGCACAGCTTGTTCAAAATACGGCTGATTTCGATGTACATACTTCGATGACAGTACTTTAAAATGGAAACTCATAATTCTGCCAACCAAAAAATCATGTAAGCTATCATTTTGGTTTGGTAAAATCCTTTCGGTTTTATCTCCTTGCTATTAACAATTTATGATACAACGAAATGCTTTTCCATAGACTTACACAGCCAAACCTGACAGTTCCACTGGCACAAACAAATAATAACAGCTGAAGTCTCGTCTAACAGCTGAGGTATAATCGAGAATGTTTTAGAGTGATTCACCCATAGGCAAACGCCCAGTGGCAGGGCCATGTAGCTGCTCGAGTGGTTGAAACATAGCGTGTGAGGAGCTACTCTTCTGGATCAAGAGATCCAGGACACCAGTGATCAGACCATGAACTAAGCCTATCCCCCCAAGCTATGCAAGGAGACGAGCTCTCCAAAACGAGCATCTGAACTATAGAATAGAATGAGGCTATAGGAACGAACCTTCTGGCCCATTCTTAGGTCGGATAATCACTTCGATAATTATTCGGTTACCCAAGTCCCATGCCGTAATTCTAGCCACGTCAACCATGGCGGCAGCGGGATGAACCATAGCAATGATGAACCTTCTGAATTCAATTTAAGATTCAAGTGATTGTTATAATACTGACGAACATAGACACGTCCAGTAGTAAGGAACATTTGGGCTGACGAAGTGAGAGAAGGCAGGAAAAAGCGATTGTGTTGTAGTAACACTTCACTGCAATGACTTCCGCTACACCCAACGATAAAGATGAAGGAAGTCGTACTGAACGCAGTATGCTGGATATGCCACTTGTTATTCCTGCACCAATACCTTCTTATGACATTTAGTGCTGTACCCACAGCAACCGAAAACAATTTCTGTGACGGCGGACTTGCACCGCCTGTGAGGGTCACACCGCGTGATGAATGAGTGATGGTTTCAAGCCCTCTCATCCGTAAGACGGTAAATAAATATTTAGGATATCATTCATAAGAGGGAAAATAAATATTTCTTCGGTGCTCTCATTCGTACCAGGGTAAATGAATATTTTTTTTGAGCTCCCATTCATATGACGGTAAATAAAAACTTATTTGGTTGATTTTATTCAATTTATAGTTTGAAGTTTCATTCTAAAATATTATATATTTTATTAGAATTCCAGGTAGTGGCTCAGTTCAATTCCAGGCAGAGATTCAATTCAATTGCAGGTAAAGGTATAATTCAATAGATAGCTAGAAGTGTGATTAAAACTCCATAGATTTATTTTTAACTTACGAATGACCTGGCTTCAGAAATATATTTAGCGAGGATACTAATTCTTATGAACTGATCTACAAGACATTAGTTAAAAACCCAAGATATCTATGAAAACCTACGTTCTTTATAAAAATTAAAAAGACTCATTAGCAGAGTTACGAAAAAGTGACTTACTAGTCAAGTTGGTATCGGAGCCTCGTCTAACTGATCTCTGGAACTGTGACGGGGGTACACCAGGACTCAGTTCTAAGGCAGGTTCCAAGACCTGCTGACGGTGAGAAGGCTTAGGTGTGATGCTTGGACCGTACAACGAACACAGGTCGTCCATTGAAAGCTGCTTGCCTTCTTCTAAGATCTGCTGGTGGTTCTGGAGGCGCATCATCCACACCATATTACCTGCAAATTATAAGAGATTATAGTTTCTAAACAAAAATTATATAAAAACGCATCATCCACACGATATTGCCCGAAAATGGTTAGATTACTGTTTTTAAATAACAATAATAATAATAATAATAAAAGGACGCATCATCCTTATTATATTACCAGTAAATTATAAGGGACTATCGTTTCTAAATAGGAATTATATTTTATAAAAATGAAAAGTATCCCTGATTACAGCATTCGAAGAGGCTATTAAGAAGATTTGTTAATTGTTTCCAAGACATCGCATGTAGACAAGTAAAAAGTGAATACAACTGTAAATCGACTATGTAAAACGTTTTAAAGAAATACTCATGTGGTGGATAAACTCAAATTCTTGAGTTTTGCTCACGTTTTGTATTGCTTCACGCTATATGGCTAAAACGATTTATATTCAATTGGCTCGAGAACTAATAGTAACCAAAATCTGATGCAGAGATGCAGGCACAAATGAACACCTCTTATAGTCCTTACAGATAACATTCAAAATAAACGCGACTCGGCTGGCGCACGTACACCTCTGCATAGCCAATGCACCAACACGTGACGCACCTGTAGGCTGGCGCACGTACACCTCTGCATAGCCAATGCACCAACACGTGCAGAGGTGATGATCTCTCAGAGCTTGCTGACCACCGCCAACCGTCAGAGACTCGATGCCGCCCTGGGACTGGGAGCTCGCCTCTTCATGTACAGACAGCGCGATGTGGTCAGGAATGTCGGTAGCGTCGTGACCCAGTGCACCACCTGAAGCAGAGAATTCATTATATTCATGTAGTAAAGTAGTGATCATACAGTAAATTAGTGATTAAGTAGTAAATTAGAAATTAATTAATGAAGTAATTCAATAGTGATTTGTTTGTAGTGACGATCGTCCCGTTCTCGTTTGTGTTTGTCTTGCTCTTTCGGAACGCTGAGACATGCATCACCAGAAGACTGCATGAGAGAAGCTCTGGTATCACACATACTCTTGAGGAACACTGAGCGCTCAAGATACGCAAGTTCCCCAACTGCACCTCACCTCGTGAGGAAGTGATAGACGTCCCACAAACATTTGACGTCGCTTGCAAGACTATGGACTACGTAGCATACTTGTTGCTACAGAAAATCCTGATTATTTTATGGCATACTATTTGTTAGACAGAAAAATAATTAGTATTCTATCATCATTTTTACTGTTTTCATCATAACTGATAATTATAATTATTACATAGAATACCCAACTACCAGAGTACTACATATTTACGGAAGGAAATACATCTCAACTTCAGAGTAAAGTAACTACTACAAAGAGCACTTATCATTACAGAAAACATTCATTACTACAAAAAGCACTTATTAATACAGAGAATACTAATAATTACAGACTGTAAAGTTAACATTTACTAATTATTCAAAGGCTCACCAGTGAGAGAGAAATCCGCACGTACTAGCCAGTACACCTAGCACTTCTGTACCGAGCAGGACTAGTCAGCACACCTAGCACTAGAGTACCGAGCAGGACTAGCCAGCACACCTAGCACTTCTGTACCGAGCAGGACTAGCCAGCACACCTAGCACTACTGTACCGAGCAGGACTAGCCAGCACACCTAGCACTACAGGGTGTCTCAAAAAAATGTACTCACCCTTCAACCGTTGCTAACATGCTGTCTTCTTTGTGTTGCAGGTGTGAGGTTCGAACCTTTGCGAACATGATTAAATGTGATTAAAGAATCATGTTCGCAAAGGTTCGAACCTCACACCTGCAACACGAAGAAGACAGCATGTTAGCAACGGTTAAAGGGTGAGTACATTTTTTTGAGACACCCTGAATTATACCCAGCAGCACTGGGATGAAATGCATCTCAACGCCAGAAGAGTTACTTTCGTGAATCAAGATACAAATCACCTCAAAAGATGTGCTCTACCAACACTTCACCTTTCTGACCAGCTCTAGCAGAAGCAGCTGTACTGCCACAGTTTTCTCCGTCTTCCTGAAAAAAAAAAGAATAATTAAAAGTAACCACTCCTACAACTAAATTCGGCCAAGAATTCGAGCCGTGTGCAGTACTGGTTTGGTTTTCTTATACATGTAAGCAAGAATAAGGCAATGTTTCGTTTAAAATTATAGCCTACACAATCGCACGCTGAATTTAGATTACGATAGTAAATTGAAGTAATTTTGTTCGTGAACAACGCAAGCTTATAAAATGAAACATTGTCTAACTACTCGCACAACCGACATCTGATAACTACTCGAATAAACCATATTTGACTCCAATATTTCACTTTTATTTAAAATAATTTATGAACGACTAAATGGATAGCCAAGATGTTATTTTTTACCGAGTTTTTGTTCAGTTTAATGCAGAACATAGAGCTCACAACGAAATATCAGGTCGGTGCGAAAGTAATGACCAATTTTAAGATCTAGGTAAACAGATGAATAATTCAACAAATATGAAATATTTATTCATTTATATAGTCTCCATTGAATTCAATGACTTCGTTCCATCTGCAAAGTAGCTGATATATACCTCGCATATGTAAGTCAACTCATTTTCAATTTCTTTTATACTTAACCTAAGACCACACAAATAGTTCTGTAGTCCTCGGAACAAATGTTCATCAGAATGTACAAAGTCAGAGGAATAAAGAGGGTGAGACAGTATTTTCTAAGTTTTTCCAAGAGGTTTTAGGTTAGTCGAGCTGAGCGAGGGCAAGCATTGTCGTGATGAAAGATAACGTCATTTCTGTTGACCAAGGATAAACGCTCTTGGATCAATGTTGCTTTTAGTCGACGAAGTGGCCGACAGTAAAGATTGGCATCAATTGTTTGGTTATTGTCTAACAATTGATACTGAATTATTCCTCCATTATCCCACCGAACACTCAACACGATCTTTTTTGGATGAAGTCCTGCTCTCGGTCGTTGAAATGGCTTACCTCCTCGTCTAATCTAACATCAACGACTTTTAACACTTTGGTAAAGGACCCATTTCTTATACCCTGTAATAACCCTAACCAGAAATGATGCTTGAATGTGTCGTGAAAGCAATGATTAACAACCAACACGCTGTCAGTCGAATCCAATTTCCTGAAACCATTCCAATGTGCTTCAACTCCCATAACACAGTTGTATGAACTACATAAGTTCAATTGTCCTGCTAGCTCCCTAAAGGTGCTGGTAGGCTGTTGTGGAACAATTCCTTCCAAAATTTTGGAATGACTTTTTTTTAAACACCCTTTTTTGGATCTTCTTTCAGAGTGAAATTCACATTTCGAAAACGAGAAAACCATCTCTTGCAAGTCCTTTTACTCACTGCATTATCACCATAAGTATTCTGGATAGATTGCTGCATTTGCGTTTACACCTTATTAAACTCATACAGTAGCACACGCATAATGTGATCCATGGTTGGAACTGTCATGGAGGTCAATTCATATGAAATATATCAATGAAACAACGATAATCTGAAAGAAAACGATTCAATTATAACGAGAGATAAATAATTGAAAAACCTCATTTGAACATTGGTTTCCCAATTCGGTCATCACTTTCGCACCAACCTGATAATTCATCACGCAAGAGGACGCTTCTCAATAACATGTAATAAACTTACATAGGAGACGGGTTTCATGCTAGAACTCACCGTAGCGTTCAGTGGAAGGCCAGACTCGGACGTTCGAGGATCTGGTGAAAATAACGAACCTATAAATATATTGGTTCAAAACATATGAAACACTCACTTTCTCAATTTGGAATCAACTCTGTAGCACTGATACCATCAACCCTTATGGTAGACATAGCAGAACCGCGAAGTGTTTTCTTGTAGCCACGGAAAAAGAATAATGAAGAAGTAACACGATTTGACTGCAAGCCTGTTTGGTATGAAACTCTATCGAAAATACGAGGTGCATTCAAAATATAACACTTCCATTATTTTTCTCAGTACTACAAACAAATAGAAACGAGCTATTTGTTTTAAAATACGCGCACACTCGTTGCGAATGCATGATATAATACAAATGGTAGTACTGTACGGCACACAGAAATCGAGCGGGAACAGCGCGAGTGAGGACCGTTTTTCATATTTAAAATGACAACGCTTTCATTAAAAGAACAGCGTGCAATCATTTACTTTCACCATTTGAGTGCTGTGACACCAATTGAAATTCATCACCAGTTGAGTGAGACATGAGGTGATGGTATCATGCAGATATTTAATGTGGGTTCATGGGTGCAATAATTCAAAGAAGGACGAACGTCGCGTGACAACAAACCAAGACAATCTCAGTCTCGCACCAGCCGGTCTGACGACATGATCGAGGAAATTGTTTTGGAGGATCGCCGAATGAGCGTGGAACATATCATCTCCGAAGTTAGCACTTCCGTGGGATTTGTGCACACAATCCTGCGTGAAGACCTGAAAATGCAAAAAAGTTTTCTCCAGGTGGATGCCACGAATGCTGACGGCGACCACAAGGCTGCGCGCGTGGCATGTTGCCAGGTAATAACGACGTGTGATGACGGTATGAATGGACTTTCTTTTCATCGATTGTGACGATGGAAGAGATATGGATGCAGTTTTTTAATCCTGAAACGAAGCACTAGTCAGCTCAATGGAAGCACACTGTCAAAAAAAAATTGGATACTGAAATCATGATGGCCAAGTTCTGCGACAGTAATGGCGTAATCCTTACTCATTGCGTTCCAAAGGACACTACGGTGACAGGTGCATCCTTCCCAGATGTTTTGAAGACAAGCTCCTTCCAACACTGCGTGAAAAACGGCCAGGAAAGGCTACATGTATGATCTTTCACCAAGACAACGCACCAAAAAAAGGCGAACGCGACGATGCAGTTTCTTCGTAACAAGAACCTTGAAGCCATCTCCAATGCTCCCTTCTCACTGGACCTGGCTCCTAGTGACTTTTGGAAATTTCCAAAGAGGAACGACACTCTCTGTGATCGCACATTCACTAGCCGTGCCGCTGTTGCATAAACTATTTTCCAGTGCTCAAACCGCACTCCTAAAGAAGCGTTCGCAGCGGCCATGCAATATATACGGCTACATGGAGATTACATCGAGAAATGACACAAATTTCAGTTTTCGTGTGATTAGTTTGTAAGAAATAAAACAGGTGTTATAACTTGAATGCACCTCGTACCAGACTTATCCTCAAAACGCGTTTTTAGTATCCAAATTCCTTCCTTGAATATCTGAATAAAAACTCAAGATATTCAGTTCACTCTTTAGACCGAAGAAAATTATTACATATATTCTTGATCATAACGGGCAGCATTAGCTAGCCTATCATCACGACTACGCACCAGTACTGTACACACACTGGACGAGCACAACCCACCGAGCAAGTCTTCGCAGTGAGCGTGGCAGTTCTCACAGAGCCCAGTGGAGGTCATGGGGCGGTGGGAGCAGCCAGAAGTGGTGATGGTGAAGAGCTTGAGGCCCACCAGCCACGTCTGCTGCTGGCCACACCCCACCAGCGCCTCGCCTACCTCTGATCTGGAGGTGAGGGCACATTAGGCACTACTGCGGGAACAAGTGAGCAAGTTAGAGTCCTGCAGGAACAAACGGACACAGTTAACGAGTCCTGCAAGAACAAGCGGCGCAAGTTAAAAAGTCCTGCGGGAAAAAGGTGGCAAGTTACGGAGCACAGCCGGAAGGTGACCTGCCATGCAGTGAACAGTTTCAGGGTTCCAATATGATCGACTAAGCAACAGTGTCAAATGCAATGAAAAATCGCTAAAAATTTATCAGCGTTTTTTATTTTACAATACACAGCTCGTGTCGGCTGCAGTGTTATAAGAGAACTGGTCGAAATCTTACTGAAAATGAGAAGAAAAATAGAAAACACATAGCAGCGTTCCCTAGATATTTAAATTATCTTGCAGTAAGATGCAGACACCTAACTCAAATTACCGAACAGAAACCAAGTTGCAACTAGACACAGATATCTCGAAATAGATACAGTATACGAGTACGTTGGCCCAGAGATAGAGGCTAGAAGTAGCAGGGACCCCACACACAATACAAGCGCGCGCACACACACACACACCTTCTGGCCATGGGGGTGCAGGAGGCGAAGGCGTAGCGCGACATGAGGTCGGTGAGAGTACGACACATGTCCCTGTGAAGCGTAACGAACACCTCCAGGCGCTCTGGTGGCACTGCCTGCCCACACGAATCAATGTTAGTCACACCAACAGGATAACACTGACAATAGACGTGGCTAAAACGAGTGCTACGAGCCGTGAATGTGTGGTAATACGAGTGACCTGAACCGTATAAATGCGGTAATATTAGTAACACTCGCTATGAATGTGTGGCAAAATTATTCGCACTAGCCATAAACGTGTGACAAATTTAACGACACGAAGTATGAACACGCATTATTTTCAAGGCGTACTGACACTACAGTGAAGGTAGACATTCGTAAGTTCAAGTGTGGCTTGGAGTCGTCAATTCTATTCCTAATAGTGCAAAATAAAGAGGTAGCGATGTGAACCATATACGAAATATGTAAATTAATGCAATTGAAAACGTAATTTTTCATATCTTTTAGCGTGTTTCAAATTTGCAGACGATAAATGGGTCTGTTTATCCTCGGGGTTCACCTTTGCTGGCGCCACAGCACGGTAATTATCACTAGGAAACCCGGAATAAATTTTCATTCAATTCGCATAATAAAAAATACAGTTTAATTGTATTTTGATTAGCACATCTCGTTACAGATAGCAGAAAAAACAGCGTTAGCATTTAGAGAGGTAAAATTAAGAAAAAGAAACATATGAAGACACTAGTGCAAATGTGGGTTGCAGATGTCCAGCGAAAGAAAAAGAAAAAAAAAACAGGGGAAAAAATTCCAAGTGACCAAAGCCCACCCCAGCAAGCTTTCGCTGTGGCGAGGTGAGAACATCTGAGGCGAAGTCAAACTCTCAAGATAAGTATACAGGAACAGCCCGTGCATAACGCCCTATGCGTCCCAGTTCTGATACACTTAGTGTCCCCACAACCCTAGTGAACAGGGATGTTTCCCAGATACACTTCAGGAGAAGAAGAGATTAATGATTTTAGATAACCTGTTTGCTGAGAAACTTGTGGGCAAATGATTGGTTTTGTTCAACAACCACTCGTACACAATGCCGTCACACTGCAAGAGGTCGACATGGATGCCAATTGCTGTAGTGAGAATTATGATTATTATATTCCTGGTTTAATGACCACAGGCACAATAAAAGCGATCTCAGCAGTGATGCACGACCGCAAGAGGCAGTCATCTGATTTTTAGGGTCGTGCATCTTTGAGGAAATAGAAGTATCAGAGTTCTCAGCATCGTGTTATCACTGGTAGCTACTTTTCACATAACACTTGGTGTAGGTCCCTAAGGTTTCAGTACCCCACCCGCGCTGATATCCCATCCGGCATCAACAAGGCGAGCTCAGCTACGTTTCTTGTGATAAATAACATAATTGGAACACCTTATGAAACCCTCACACTTATAAAAACAATTCTATACAGATACAGAAAGTAAGTCTTAAAGTAGAGTACATGAAAAATTAACAACAGTGAAATAAAGTTCCGTTAGCCCAAAGTCAAGCAAGGCAACACGGATACCAGCTTCAGAAGCGCCGGTGTAAGTTTCCAGACCATGTGTAGGTGAGCTAGAGTGCACACTAAGCAGCAAAGCCAGGTGTGCAACAAACGCTGCATGTAGAATGAAAGTCAGCTTCCCGCAAGACCAAAATGGGCAGATGAACCTACAACAGAGGGTGAGTTTATGACCTTATAGAGACAAACAAGAGTTTAAGCGTTGTAATTGGCAGAGCATAAATTTCAGTATTTACACACAAGTGAGACCAGCCACAGTAAAAAAAATGGTAAAAACACAAGTGTAGGCAAACAGGCACAAGAAAAGAAGAACGTTGCACACAAGTAAAACCGATCACTGTAAACAATAGGAAAAGCACAAGTGTATAGCACACAGAGAAGGAAGTGCGTTACACAAATGCAAGACTGGGAACATTACACAACACAAAGGCGGATCAGCAGTAGCAGCGTCAGGGGCAGGAGGGTCAGCATAGGAGGTCTCTGCGACGGAGGCTGCATCGAGCGACTTGCAGCGCTTGGCAGCCTGAGAACGCATCCAGGCCTTGGCAGGGGTATACCTGTCAAGCTGTGGCTGTCAATGCAAACGTGACCAAGTTAGTGACAAGCCTCACGTCTCCGACTGCTGTTGGTCATTAAATAAACATGTGCTTCCAGTGCAACGCTAGCCTGAACAGGTACTGGCCAAAAACAGCGAACTTGTTGTCGACGTGAGGAAACTTACTGTTAACGTTAGTTGTTCATATTTTATCGTGACGAGTGAAGAGAGATTATACAAGTGATGACTTCGTCATTACTTAGCCAGTGACATTAGCCAATCCAAGACAGGATATCATTTATGGAAAGCTAGTTTAGATAATAACAATCAGCTGGTTCCGGTAAAAAGCTTTTTGACAAGCCACAATGCTTCATGCAGGCATTTTCTCAAACGTTATGCCCAAGCCGTCACGTGCAAACAGTCACAAACATCAGCTGTGAATACTGCTACTGCAAATACACACACAAATCTCTCGCTCATCATTCAAGCAATCGCTTAAAGAGATACTGAGCGAGATGTTCTGCTCTAAACACAGTCACATTACTGCTGAAGTCCAGAGCTACACCGCCCAGCGTAACAGCATGGCAACACGGCGGCAGGCAGGGTCCGCGATCACTGGGCACGTGCCAGCAGTTCTTTTTCCATGTTATATTTGTTGGAACTTCGTAAACTTGTCCATATATCTCATAAGTCAGAAGGTAGGTTGAGTTTCCGTGTCATGGTGCATGTCCTGTACCAACGCTAACACCTCACACCACTCAGCCACAGGCAGGACGAACAGTTAATACAACGCCGAACACAATTGACAGCACAACGTTATGCAAATCAAACTGATGCACACAGACTGTGTGACGTCGAAGTACAAACGTAAATGCAACTACAGTGGACTCCCGATTAACGAACTCATTTTGAATACTTCTGTATAGTACTTTTCAATTTACGCACTAATTTTTGCTCTGTTAGCGAGTTTGATCGACGACTTGTAAAGAATATTATATTGCAGCATCAAAAAAAGAGATTGTTAACCCAGCGTCTACTGTACATCCTATGAACGGAAACAGAAGTGTGAAACGAAATAGGATCGAGCCAATCACTAGAGAAAATGAGCACGAGGTCGTTCAGTGTCCTATCACCGAATGAATTAAAATACATTATCTGAAAGCAGGACTCTGGTCACTTCCTGATGGTGCGACAGTTTTACCATATTTTCTATGGGATGAGCTGTGAAATTTGTTTAAAAATTGCCACCTTCCTACACGGAGGCAATGTGCTATGCGCACTAAGTGCCTACAAAGAACATTTGAAGGAAAACGAAATCACGAAGGAAGAACAGGAGAAAAACGACAACATATGCAAATAGTTATCATGCTCATGCTTGTCTAAGAAAGCACTACGACACTACGGAAATGATGCTTTATGAAGTAAAATCAGCGAAAAGCCTTACTGATGAGACAGTTCCAGCAATTGTTAATCATAACTTTAGTTAGTAACTACACACCTTGAAACCAATCGAACGTTTTTCTTTCTCATTCAACACATAACAAACAGGGAAACGCTGGCAACCAGGAGCTGTTTGCACAAGTAGCGTGTCAAGTAAGACTCCAAGTCACATAGCATAACACAAGAGGCGCATCATGCCACAAGTGGCGCATCATGCCACAAGTGGCGCATCATGCCACAAGTGGCGCATCATGCCACAAGTGGCGCATCATGCCACAAGTGGCGCATCATGCCACAAGTGGCGCATCATGCCACAAGTGGCGCATCATGCCACAAGAGGCGCATCATGCCACAAGAGGTGCATCAAGCCATAAGTGGCATGCCACATATATCAGGAACCTGGTCATGGAGGCTGGCGCTGCGGCGACGCGGCACGGCATCTTCAGGTCCCAAGACGTTTTTTAGGTTTTTGGTGATGAAGTTAACGAAGTTGCGGCGGCTGCTGATCTTGCACTTGAGGAACCACATAGCGAGCACGTGGAAGGCCAAGATCACCACGTACTGGTTGAACTTGATGGGGTTTGTGTACGGGATCACGATGGCAAACACAGCCATGTACTGGTCAGCTGAGAAGTTGCAGTAGATGTGTGGCAGATGCAGTAGAGCTGAGAGCGAGTAACTGGTTAGTGTTGCCTGGGTCATGTGTTGACTGGGTCAAGTGTTAACTAGTTAAAACATGTCAAAAAAACAAAATTTACCACGAAACTTTCGAAAAGTCTATCTGTGAAGGCGACATAAGTTTATTAGAATACATGTTCTAATAAATTTAAACTAATTTATTATATTCAATAAATGTACGCTAGTCAATTATAAATACCCACAAAAAAAGTTTTCGGAAAATTGGTGATGAGCGAAGAAAGGCATACAATGTACACCGGACACTGAAAATACTGAAATTGTAAGTGAAATATTTAAAATCTTACAGTACAATTTTACCAAAGAGGGCGAAAATTGAAGTAACCTACACACATTTAACTTCTGCTTTTACACCATTCAACAGAAAGAACATGATGAAAATAGTATTTCCATGCAATATTACACTATGAAAAATGTTTTGTGCAAAGTTAGAGCATAAGAAACAAACATTTTAATAGAATGACTGTTTCTGTACGATATATTCGACGAAGGAAGTAAAAAAAGATATGAAATCTAAATTTCAGACTAATAAGAGCATCAAATGTTTACTTGGGTAGACATGGAAGTTATGATGTCAGTTCCTCGTACGAGAAGAAAAGAAGCGAAAGAGAAAACGTACTGAACAGAAGAACGAATTTGTAAATTACTTAATCCGAGAACAGTTCCTGATCCCAGTACCTATTCCTCTACATCCAGTACCTGATCCCAGTACCAGTTCATGTACATCCAGTACCTGTTCATCTACGTCCAGTACCTATTCATCTACGTTCAGTACCTGATCTCAGTACCTGTTCATCTACGTCCAGTACCTGATCCCATTACCTATTCATCTACGTCCAGTACCTGATCCTAGTACCTATTCATCTACATCCAGTACCTGATCCCAGTACCAGTTCATCTACATCCAGTACCTGATCCCAGTACCTGCTCATCTACATCCAGTACCTGATCCCAGTACCAGCTCATCTACATCCAGTACCTTTTCATCTACATCCAGTACCTGATCCCAATACCTATTCCTCTACGTCCAGTACCTGATCCTAGTACCTATTCATCATCTACGTCCAGTACCTGATCCCAGTACCTATTCATCATCTACGTCCAGTACCTGATCCCAGTACCTATTCATCATCTACGTCCAGTACCTGATCCGCGAACAACGTAGATAAACACCAGAATAAATTAGACACTTCCTGATGAGAGGAGCGATGCACTCACTAGATAAGAACTCAAGCACAGGCTGTGAGCTGTGCACTGTAGCCGATATTTTGGTGAGGGAATGCAGGATGCTGGGCAAACTCTTGACCATCGTGTGGGGCATCTCAAGGCAACAGAGGGTGAGTGCCACTATGCACACACCCCCGTACTTGTTCATCATTCCATTTGTTAGGCACGACACCATCTGAATAATGCAAACACCTTATTAATGGCGCAGGTTCCATCTGGACAACGCATACACATTTTGAATAGTGCAGGCTCCATCTGAATAGCACACAGCCCCTGAATAACGTGCACACCATCTGAATAACCCACAAACCATCTGAAAAACACACACACACACACACCATCTGAATAGCGCACACACCATCTGAATAATACACACATTATCACAAATATCAAGATGGCATTCGTGAGGAACAACATTTACAACATCAGCACTTTGGTTAACGATTAAATTCTAGCTATGTAGGCAAGAAGCACTGCACTTGAAAAGTGTGTCACAATCCCAATAATTAGCGACATTCTGGCACTCTTGAACCCGTTGCTTGATGTAGGCTGCACTGCGGAGAAATATAAGTTTAATATTTTTATAATTTCCATGGTTGAGGTAACGTTAAATTTCAGGGTTTACGATCAGACACGGCGATCATCACAGTGAAACTCCGTGCAGTGATTCAAGCAGCAGCACGAACATGCTAAGCTTTAGTATATACGTAGATTAGCCTACAGAGGATGCATCACGAAGAGTAGGAGAGGAATGAATCAAGTCGAGTAGAGTCAAAGTAAAAAAGACAAAAACACTTGTGAAAATATGTAGACTTCTCAGACACTTCCACGCGGAAATTAAGAAAAATTATAAATTAAGGCCTACAAAATTAAATAATTCTATTTTAGACAGATCCCTTCAACAAATATAATCAATTGAAAGCCTCTCAGAAATGTTAATTTTTTGAGGTTTATTGGCAGAAGCGGGTAAAATACGACTACCTAATTACTACAATAGCTTAAGCGTAGCGTAAGACACCAGCACTACGATAGTAGCACCCGTCATGCTCTCAACTCACAGCATTCTGCCACTTCTGTGAAAGCTGGCGCTTGTAGCAGGACAAACAACTGAGCGCCACGTAGACGTAGTTCTCAAAGTGCGGTCGTAAGAACTTCTCAGGCGTGTTGTAGAGCGAGGCAGGCAGGTTCAGAGAGCGGTCGGTGATCATGCCGGTGAGCGCCTCTGCAAAATAATCGATGTCGTTGCTATCTCTGGAGACGATGAGTGCTTTGTTCTGCAGCATTTTGGGGATGCCCTCGAGAATGAGCTTGAGCAACGCCCAGTCCTTCTCCCTCTTCATGGCGACGATGACAGACGCAGCAGCCTCAGTTAACGACAAGTAGGTGATGGGAGCCAGTCTCTGTGCCTCCTTCCAAGGGTCGTCTGTCTCGGGCAAGGAAGGAATAATCAACTTTCCATCCGGACCCTTCATGCCCAGTTGGTTAAACATCAGCAGAAGTTCATTGAGTGAAACGTCGCCCTTTGCACCCTCACTCTTGGGATTCTTGGTAGACTGGTCAGATGAGCCAACAGCTGTGTTAGGTTCCAAAGAAGGAGCCGGGCCGCTGTGACCAACAGATCTGGATGAACCAGAAACGTTCAGACTGCTGTCTTTCTTAACGACATCAGCATTAACATGAGAGAGGAAACTGATATCCTTGAGAGAAGAGGTCTGAATGCTATCGTTCAGTACACCATATAATTTGGGTGTATCATTGAGTGAATCTGACTTAGTCGGATCCGAAGAATCGAGGCGGTGTGGAGACTTGTGATGTTCATCTGTTTCATTTGTTTTGCTAAGTGCCAATGAAATCTCACGATCATCTTGACCTGAGCGACGGACCGCCTTCTCCACCGAAAGAGAAGTAGAAGTATGACCCTTGCCTTCTACTGAGGCTTCACTAGACAAATCAATCGCTCGGTCAGCATTAACTTTGGCACGAACATCAGTGGAACTGATGTCAGAGTCTGAGCCACCCGAGTCAGACATAGAGATATATGAGGCACTAGCGAGCTTGTGTCCGTGCTTGTGGTCAATGATGATGTAAGGGGTGAAGCGTGGCAGGATGGAGGCGTCAAGCAGCGAGATGGACGGCAGACAGTGGCCAAGTTGAGCGTCTTCAACTTCCGGCAGTCCAATCTCAAACCGCTCGTTCGCTCGGATAAGGAATATCAGCCCTAGGATCTGGAAACACGAATTTGTATCATTTCGACCCCTCAGAAATGTAGAGCATAGAGGATAATACAAATAGCATAAGTGTTGTATATACGTACAATAAAGAGAATAAACGATACAGCGTAAAGAGTATTGAGAACAATAGACATAGTATTTGATTATTCAGGAATTCGCATTATTTCCATAAATCAAAAAGTGTACTGCGATGGTGGATTAGTTTTAGATTACTAGAACAACTACTTGGTGTATTATACATACATATGAGGCAACTAAGTTTAAGACATAAATCATTGAATGAAGCAGTTCTACATTCCTTGTCATGTAATACACGCATTGAATTTGGAAATTTATATAAAGAGCCCCAAAATATCGTAGTTAAAGGCATTTTTCAGAACCAGAACAAACACGAGTAATTTCAAGTATTGGTGTCAAGGTTCGTTGAAATTCCAGCAGATTTTGATTTAAACAAAAACTGAAAAGCCAATGCTCACTGAGAATACCAAACAAACAAGTCAATCTATACAAATTTTTAAAATAAATGACAAGACTGTTTAAGAGTTTGAGCAATGAGGCTTTTTTCTAACGGCAGTGAACAAAGATTAATCCCTGGTGCAGCCTGGGTGGCATTTGTATGGTAGTGGTTCTTGCCCTAGAGCACTACTTTGCCACCAGCGTTGTCCTCCGACTTCTAGTCTGCCATTGCAACCCTCATGGTTGCACCTATATGCACACAAAAGCAAGCCCGGCAAGTTACAACTACAGTTACGTTGAAACTCTCCGTAGGAAATAGCTAAACAAAAAACTCTAGAGATAGTACTCTCGAATTGGCAAGGTATTTACTGTAAAAACATGAATAATGTGTAAACCAAAAGGTCAAACAGAATTTTTTTCACATCGCTGATCAATTACGACTTTGGAATAGAGCAGTCTGCATTTTTAAGGCACGCCCTCAAAGTCTACGGAATTTTATCCCCGAGTTCATCAAGGAAGGCTGATTGACTTCCCGAAGAGCAGCCTCGAAGTATCGCTATCTAGGATCCCTATAGCTCGTAAACTTTTTGAGTAGCAACAGAAAATCTTAGCATTCACCAAAATGAGCATTCTCTTAAATTGTTTTATCCTATACTTTCAACCTAAAAAAGTGAGCGCATTGTGTCGAAATAGTAATTGAGTATGATACTTCCACACAACGAACTCGCCTAATGGGGAGACTTGCCACTCAGTTATTGGAGTTACCCACCATCCGAATAATGAAGTCATCCACTACTTGGCCCCTGAAATTACTCACTACTCGATTAATGACATTATCCACTACTTTGTTGTCAAAATTGCCCGCTAATCGCTTTGTGGAGATACCCGCTTTTTGGTTATTAAAGTCATCACTGGTGTCAGTAAAAGGATCAGTCTTTCTGTCACAAATTCTTTTTTTTATTTCTTTGATTAGTCGGTCCCGTTTAGACTTTCATTGTGCCATTTTTCTACCCAGCAATCGGTGGGAGACTAAACAGTGCTGCATTATGGGAAACTTTGGTAATATTGATAACTTAGATTTGAAATATTTGTTTATTTTTAAATAAAGCAAGTGTATTTTCTTCTACCATCAGGTCTGACCTCCTCAGCGGCGCCTTATATCCGTGTCAGTTCAGTATAGGAGTAGGAACATAGGGTGTAGGTATATGGTGATTTAGATGCATAAATTCAGCAAAGAAACATCGACATAAATCTATCGTTAGTTGGTTAGAAGAGTAGGCCTGCGTAATTGTGGCGGGCTGAATTCAGTTTCATTTATTTTAATCATTCGTAATCGGTTTGTTAGTTTGTGTCAAGATTGGTCATGTATTAAAATTCCGTTCATTATTAATTTTACGTTTTCCTTGTATGATTGCTAATACTAAATTGTATAGATTGATTATTCATTCCTTCCTTAAATAACAGCTAAGCAAGGGTCTGAGGCCATTCCTAGAAAGTAACTAAGGGCTGTAAATATTGCCATTAAAGCTGAGATAAAGTAGTCACTCGGTCACCATGAAACAATCCTACTTTAGCAGATCTATTTATTACGTGTTAACTATTTACCTTGCTCCGAATCTGAGGGAGGTGATTGAAAAGACCAGGATTAGTGTAATGGTTGTCGAGGAAAGTGAGAAGGGCTTTGAACGCCAGTATGGCATCCGACGAAGGCAAATGCCAGATACGTCGCTTGAAGATCTTGATGAGCCAGTCGACTGCCATGATGACGTCACAGTATGAGTCCGACTTGCCGTCTTCATATGCAGAGACGTCGAAATTAGACCTGCTGTTGCCATCAGAACACCTGGACCGGTCTATGCCATCAGAATGCAGGCTCTCCATCCCATGCTCGCCGCAGCTGTGGTCAGCGTCAGCAATATGGGAGTGACTCAGGGTTGATGTTGCGCTGTCTGAGGTGACAGTGACTTCGTTGGTCTGGTGTGGTGGGTTTGAGGGGTCGCGTTGGTGGGGAAGGTCCACGGTTGAAGACTGGCGAAGTGAGGCTACAGAGACCGGTGTGCTGCCATGCAACTTCTTGAATGGCTCCGTCAGAGTCTGTCAGCACAACGCATGCATGTAACATTACAATTTGACAAGAATAATTTACAAATATATGTAGATTGAGCTCGCTTTGTCGACACATGATGAAGAATAAAACTTTCACGTTGGTCTCATTTATAATTCAGTTGACTGGGAAAAACGAGTATATGTATACTACTCGTTTCAATCTAGAAGCTATCAAGTAAATTTTCATTTTATGTAAACTTGCGCACGTGACTAAATTACTGTAGGACTTTAGCCTACTCGGTAGCCATCTTCCCGACCTGTTTTCACTGTCAAAAACGAACTGAAAACGAAGGTGACCAGTCAAGCGAAGCAAAAATATCCAAGTTTAAGGTAACAGTCAGATGTGTCATCCACATAAAATTACCACCACAGTGAACTCTTTCTCGACAGCTCCTAAAAAGTTAGTTCATCAGAAACATGTTCTGGAACGCTGTACAGTTAATGCCGCTAATGAAAAAGAACAAAAAATTCGGCTTCCATCTTAGTTCTTAGAATGTAAACAAACGCAATCAAAGATAAAATATGACCTAAGCCTTAAAAGTTTCATAGTAAAGAACATGAATGTGAGACTTAATATGTTCAGGCCGTAAAATAATATATAAGTCAAGATACAACAATATCATATAACTCATACAAATGAAGTAAACACTGGTCATAATTATTCATCTATGAATCCCTCTTTTGGGAAGCCTCATCAGAGTATTAGGTTGGAAAAAGAGCAATGTTGTTTCCTACTGATTTTTTCAATCCTCTTAAGAGCCCCTTAATTATAAATTCAAAAGAAATTTTAAGTCTAATGAATGGATCATTTATTCTTCCAGAAATAATAATAATAACTAGATTTAGATCACTTCAATTGTTTTAACCCACAAGAAATCTAAGACATTTATGCTCTATAAATACAAAACAGGTGAATCAGCTGTACAAGCTACAAGAAACAATTGTTTTGTCTATGGGAACAATGTTTTGGAAGTTTGAAAATGCCAACAGTGTTTCGGTAAGTTTTCATCTCAAGGATAGTCCACGCTCAGAAAAACCAAAGTCTATCGACAAAGAAGTCCTAGAAGATACAGTAGATTTTAATGCAAAGTCCATAATAGAGAATTGGCTCAACTGTTTAATAAAACTTACACGAGCATAATTACAGCCCTTCATGAACTAAGGAAGATCACAATACTGAGACGATGAGTTCCCTGTAATTTAAATGATGACCAACTCAACCAAAGATTGACTACCTGCGCCTGTTTCCAAGGAAATGTAGGAATCAATTTGTGGAAAAAATTGTTACTGGGGGCGAGGAATTAGTTTTTTATAACAATACTTAACGCGAAAGACAGTGGTTGAGCAGCAATGAAAGGCCACATCCAGTTTCAAAGCAAGGCCAACACCCAAGGAAGATTATGCTCTATTTATGGTGGGGCATGACGACTGCTTCACTATGAGCTGTTAAATCCAAACCCAACAGTCCCACCTGTGAAATACTGCTCACAACTTGAAGATCTGAGAACTGTTTGATCGAAAAAACGACCAGCATTGCTCATAGAAACTGAGTTGCTCTTAAACATCACAATGCTAGAGCGCATATGGCAAGAATTACTATAAAAAATTGTGAGTTTCAGTGGAAAAGTATTACCTCACCCACCCTATTTACCCAACATCGCTCCATCCGATTACCATCTTTTTAGGTCTTTGTAACATCATCTAAGTAATAAAGTTTATTAACAACTTATAGTTGATCTTGAGCCCTTTTTCTCTGCAAAATTCAAAGAAATTTTTGAAAGAGGCATTAAAAACCAGGTGGAACGAGAGAGAAGTGTCATTCAGAATGAGGGAAACTATTGCCAAGATTTAAAATCAGTGATTTGTAAGTTGTTCGAACTGAAATACATCATCGAGAAAAAAGCAACTTTACTTTTTTTCCCGCCTGATAACACACGCTGCTAGCCAGGCCAGATCTTGCTTGTTTATTCCTGTTAAAACATGGTAACAGTTTCACTTACCCAGACCAAGGCAACACAAGAGAGGTTAGGTCAGAAATAAGTATACGGTGATCTTGAATTTTACAAGTTTCAAGTCTTATGTTTGAAACAAATCTAATGCAAATATATTGATAATTTTATGTATCTTTTTTTTAATATGATCTTCAAAATTTATGTGCTATCCATTTATACAAATAGCACCTACTAGTACCAGTAGCACAAGTAAATGGTAGATTCATTGCTGTCCAATGGACTACCTGAGATCCGAAGAGGACTAAGTAAACAGAGTACAAGTAGCACTAGCACGCTAATACTTCACTGCTGCACCAGCACCCCTTATAGAAGTAGTTACTGCTGCACCAGCACTCCTTATAGAAGTCGTCGCTACTGTACCAGCACTCCATATAAAAGTCGTCGCTGTTGCACCAGCACTCCTTATAAACGTCGTCGCTGCTGCACCAGCACCCCTTAAAGAAGTAGTCACTGCTGCACTAGTACCTGAATAAGGAGCTGGAGGCACTCTGTCATCACAGGATGGTTGTGCCCGTACGCCACGGTGCCTAAAACATCGACCACTGCGCAGCGCACAGGGAGAGGCTCCTGGCGGTACTGAGCCAATGCTGGTAAAATGATGGAGACCACCACTTGGTTAGCGTGTTTCTTGCTGGGGAGGAAATACAAGGTAGGATGAGACAGTCAAGAATGCAGCATTATGCAAGCCTAAGAAACAAACAAAGAAAAAGTTTCCACAACATAACTGGGAAGTACAACTAGAATGGAAATAAACTTTCAAGGAAAAGTACTATTCTAGCTGTAATACACTAATTAGTGTATAATAGAATTACTATAATAGACAACAGGTAAATCTATTATAATAGATCCTCTAGATTTACAGAGCAGATTATCTACGTCAAGATATTGACCACATGATGTGCGATGAGCCCACTGGTGGAGGATGGGGCATAAAATACATCAAAAACATGACTCCAAAGGCGCGTTCACACTTAGCGTCTCAAGAAATGAGAAATTGGGTGCACTAACCCCAGGTTTTTGACCGAGTAGACCATCCATGTGGTGGCCAGCTTTCTGATGTTGACGCGGTGGTCACGGCAGTAGTGTTGCAGGAGCACGGTGGACAGGCGCTCCAGCCAAGCACCGTCCTCCTTACAGCTGTCCAGAGCATCTTTAGCCAGAAATTGTACCACTTCTGTGGCCGAGGCTTCCTAGCAATGAAAACGCTCAAATTATTTTATACTAATCAAGAAAAACAATGCGGTTACATTTATTGGTTACATGCACCAAATCTAGATTCGCCGAAATATATACTTCTTCTCACTGCATATTTAACACTAACTTGTCAATGCTTTGTAAAAGTAACCACAATAGTGCAGAAAGCTATCCCAAGACCTCATGATACATACAAGAGTTGTAAGTTACAGATAATCAAGTGCTGGATCTCCTTGGCTGACACACGTGAGACAAGAGTTAATTCAGATGATTAACATAGCATTTCATTTGGGGGCAAAAAAGTAAAGCACTAAGACAGATAGCTCACATACCTGAAGTTGTGTAGACAATGAAAATAACAAAGTTGTAAGCTTCGCACATGATTCAAAGAACTAAGCCAGGTATGCTCACATACCTTAAATTGTGTACAGCATGAAAACAACAAAGTTCTAAGCTGCGCACATGAAGCAAAGAACTACGGCAAGCAGCTCACAGATCTGAGGTTGGTGTAAGGTCTGAGAAAGTTGAAGAAAGTCTCCCGACGCACGCAGAACTGATCCTGTTCCTTAAGACTCTCCATGTAGTCCACAGCATCGTTGACCACGTTTAATATGGCCTGGCCCTTAACGCTGTCGTCCAGGGACACTACAAATACAGACGCTAAGTCAACAACTCAATTGAATGCTAAATATTCAATTAATTTTCGATAATCAATAATGAACATTCATACCATTTGATAAATGAATTCAAGAAGACAACTACAAGAACTTGTTAAATACTGGGTTGGTGAAAATGTCAGTTTTGGATTTTCATGGAAGTCTGAGGTCAACAAAATGACTTTTTGGCCAACCCAATACAATACATTTGTACATGTTCATTGTTCTGTAAAAATATTCATTAAGAGCTAGAGTGGGTTTTCATTTTTTTCAATTGCCCAAGAATTCAACAAATCTGAGAACTAGTATATATACCAAACAATTTCAAGCACAGCAAATGAATTAATTATTGAGCTCAAGTTCTGCCACAGGTACAGTATACATGCATTGCTAGCAAAACAGAAAGCATATTTTACTAAGAGTTTCGAGCACTACTAGCGTAATTTTTTCCCCGAATAGCTAGGAGTAGAAACTGCATTGACAAAAAGTAACAATTTCCAGGAGTCACGACTGCTTGCATTGCAACTACCAGAGGCAGAGCTACAAGCTCCCTCGTGTGCTTCAACTAATCAGCCTTGCCTAGCGATGTTATTTTGCTCCAGGGGAGCCTGCGTATACCATTATTTAGGATGGGATCCACGAGCATTCTGTTCGTCAGAAAGATTAATGATTAAATAGGATGCTGAGAAAAACTCAAACGCACCTTTAACAATCAACTATTTCGCGAGTGCATGGATCTTGCATTTCGTTAATAACAGCACTGAATTTATCAAGAATATACAATGGCTCAACAAATATGAAAACGAAAATCAAATGAGCACCAGTTTTAAACTTTAAATGAGTCTTTGAGTTACATATAAATGCGAGTGATGTGTAATGATGAGAACGAGCAGTTCACTGGCAGTGACCAGCGTGCTCTGCAACTATCACTTTAATGGTTCAGTGAGTAGCACCCACATACTACGATGATTAGGCCGCACAAATGAAGTTAAAGGAGAGAAAAGTGATATTTCAACGGAATTATGATACCGACGAAAAATTCATGGTGCCCTTCAATCAAAACTCATACAAATGAATATTAAAGCCAAGTTTGTCTTAAACTTTGATAACAAGCCACAGAAAAACATACAATGGTCAAAATTCAAGGCGTGCATGAAAATAAACCAGATCATTTAAAACATCCTTCATAGTTCACGCGCGATGCATTAAATTTGCCTCTAGAAAGCTGAGGGAGATATTTGAGCTCATTACACAAATGTAGTTGGTGGGCAACTCACGGCAGAAGTTGTAGAGGTTGGTGACGATCGAGAAGATAATCTCCCAGGCTTGAGGGTGGATCTCAGCCCCTAGTTTGCCCACCAGCAGCTTGATGGCGAACGCCACCTCGTACACCACCAGCTCGTTATGGTTCAAGCTTGCCTGGTGGAGGAAAGGGGGAAAAACAGCTGCAGCAGGCACCTCAACTACACAACGTACAGGGTCAGAGTCGTAAAATATGGCTCCGACCATTGACTTAACTCACGCACCACAATACAAGAACTGGTCTAGGAAACTTATTTACAGCAGCTGTACTCGAACGATTGATCGGATTTAGTGTTTGATTGACATTATTTCAGGCACAGTATCTCGAATACAAGCTCATTGGGATGAATACCAACAATTCGCGCATCAAGCTGGCAGATCTACTTTGCTCTCCTCTACTTTGATTTGCTCTACTTAAACCTAGCGTGACGCATACAAATCGAGACTCTGAACCTCAAGCAGGACGGGGAGGGCGAAGGGGAAGGGCACATCCAGTGAAGTAACTGGGCTGACACCCCACAGAGCCGTGTGCAAGAAGTAGACGCAGCCACGTGTGATGTGAGGGTCACGACACTCCTGACACTTGATCAGGTCACAGATGGTGAACAGCGCAGACACGCCCAGGTACGTGCCCAGTATGGTGCGCATCAGCTGCCCACATCACAGGTATTCTTAATTATTCAGTACTAGTGGACCCATTTCGGAAAAAAGTTCACGTGATTTCTACTGAATTGACTGCATCTTGTTCAAAATTAATGTATTTGTTAAATAATTCAGTGTATCTTGTTGTTGTTGTTGTGATAAGTTTCTTCATTGTGTTCTCTTTCCTTTAATTGACAGTCGATGACACCTTTACAAAGGAGTTTCCACATTGAAGGGAAAGAAGGGTAATAACGAAAAAATGAAGTATTTTATAGCAGTCTGTTATCTTTGTTATCCACAATAGAATGATACGCAAATATCCGCATGATTAATAAATTTGAACGATCCTAAATTTCAAACACGCGAATTTTTTTACTTTTTCCATGGTGAATGATACTAAACATACAAATAAATAACGGCTTTTATAATACCGGTTTTATTACTAAAATAGCACGTGAGAAAATGTCTCGTGACACTACGCAATACTCGTGAATTCTTGAATATCGCTAGAACTGACCACTAGAGAAAGTATCCTGCAGTGTTAGCAAAAAGAGTAATTACTTCCAATGTGACTAGTATATTAGTATCATATACTCGTATATACATACCTAAGAGCATCAATTGAAGGGTGGAAAACCTAAGTGGTTTACATGAAACTCTTCCAAATCGTTGCCTCTGTTTTTCGGATGCTCATAACTATCAGCAAACGTATGTCCGCACCCTTAAAAAAAAAATTCCAACTTCTTGAGATAGAAATATAACATAATTCTGAAACTGAATAATCGACAAGCTATGAACAGCTAAATGACATTGGGTTAATATATTAGTCATATTCTATTTTCTGATCAAATTTAAAAATGAGTTCCCTCTGCTGGAAGCCATCATCACCCGACATGAGACTGCTGGAGTCGCTGCAGGAAGCTTTACAATGCCGGTGATCTCACCTTCCATGAGCGCTGGAACTGTGAAGGCAAGCTCACTATCCTGGCCAGTGATGCAACCACTGCCTTGATCATCACACTTGGCAGGTGGCAGTAGGCGACCACCGTCTCTATTGCCGTCAGGCACAGCATACCCTCCTGCTCCTGCTGTGTTGTGTTCATGTGCACCACCGTCTGCCTGCAGCGTCAAGAAACATACCAATTTCATGATGAAATTAGCACGAATGTTTGCCTACTGTGGAAAATTTACAGTGCGTTTCAGATACGCCTACATAAATTACTATTAATTGAAGGAATATTCATACCAGGGAAATGGTGAACTGACACTGAACCTAAAAAGTGATATTAATTAATACAATATTACACCCTGGCATTTCTCCCACAATTAGGAAGAGAACAGGTACTCAAAACATAAAAGAAATGCAAGTTAATGACACAAATACAAAGCTTATTTCTGGACAGGGTTTTAAGACTATTTTAGCTCTGTTAATAATATGTAAAATTACGGTTTTAAATGAAGAATAGTCTAGAAACGACAAATGAATAGGATGATAATAAGACAACATTTTGAAGAGAGTCTCACTTGACAAGGCCCAGGAGCTCAGGCTCATCCAAAAACGCAGCGTTTGTTTTGGTGAGGTTCACAAAAAGCGTTATGGCATCTGCAGCCTGCAACCAAAAGTTACACAATTATAAGGCCCCATCAATGCATTTTTGGGATATTTGTACACATGCCTAGACTGAAAATAAATGTAAAATGAAATTTAATGTACAGATTTAATCGAATAAATCCCCACAAGCAGACTTCCAGGCACCAAATAACTTTAATATTGAGAACATCTTGAAGACAAAATACCAAAAAAAAATTAAGAGTTCTAAGGCTGTGACACTACATCTGATACAGTAAGTGCGAGACAGAGAGAAGAAGGGGAAAAAATTAAGATTACATCTAACCCAATAGGTAACAAGACTTCAAGCACGGCCGATGCTGTAACTGGTGCCTCAAGTCTTTTTTGATAAGCACCAAGTCCCCCAAAACAGTTGACTATGACAGTGAGGCACATAAGGTAGCACGATGCAGTTTGTCAGCATAGGCAACAATGACACCAGAAAATTTCCTTAACTAATTTATTTTCTTGTTCAAGGTAGCGAGAACGTATAACTTCCGTCACTCTATCGCTAGAGTGGCAGACTGGTGAGCATCCCTGATTGTAATGCAGGGAGCCCTGGATTCATTCCAGCAGCCGCCTTGGTCTGTTTGTGTCTGATCGGCGGACGAGAAATATGCCCAGCACGATGAGACGCAGGACGACCCTTACCATGACTAGACCATCACGCTAATCGAAACGCCCCTACAAACCTCTACTTTAAATTGCAGCACAGCGGATGGAGATTTTGCTTGGAGCATCATCATTAATCTTAAGATCTTAACTGCAAAAATTATTAATCTTGAGATCTTAACTACAAAAATTGAAATTCGAATGTATCTGTACTGTATACTTGATCGGAAATGAAGTTTTTTCTTCCTTCTTTCTCAAGTTACACAAGGTGAGCCAATAAAAGTACTGTCTCACGATATGAATATGATATAGATCTCAAGAAGCAACTATTTGAGCAATAAATTTCATGCTCATCAATACAGTAATTCACACTATGAATGCAGGAGCTGAAAAAATCATCAACGTCAAAAATTGAAAGAAATACAGATATAAAGTAAGATACTCAATATTTGTGGATTTTGAACAAGGAGTAGGGGTTTTATTTTTTAATCAATTTCCAAATTAAGTTATATTTGCGGGTGCTGTAACAGTAATTTGAAGAAGTGGTTTCATTCAAAAAATTAATATATATATAAATTTAATACGTTGGTCACACACTTCCCCCTATTACTGCACTTTGCCTAGTTGCAATATGCTATACATAAACCCCACTTTAGTGACGATCACTGATCTTTTACACCGATTAATGACTCATCCATTTCACTAATCAGTGCCACAAGTCGATGGTGATTTACATAAATTACTGATAAAGTTACTGATCCTTTAAATGAATCGTTAATTTTTCGTATAAATCAACGACATAAATCACTAATTTGTTGCCAGCTAAAATTGCTTCCCTGAAACATGTAGATATGTTACTAGTTTCCCTTGCAACTCTTGTTCTAGTTGCTTTCAAGCGACCACAACTGTTGAACAGAACACGAGTTCATTATCCGACCCGCCCCCGAGTCCACGTATGACTACGTCCTAATTTATACACAAAGAATAAATAAAAAAGAAACCTTTTTGGACTTGAGCAGCATGGAGTACCAGCTGTTGAAGAAAGGCCCTATGAGGTCTTCCACCAGCTCCAGAGACTTGCCATTTCCCACAGCGGCAGTGAACAGCTCAAACCTGCACAAATAA
Source organism: Trinorchestia longiramus (assembly GCA_006783055.1). Taxonomy (NCBI): domain Eukaryota; kingdom Metazoa; phylum Arthropoda; class Malacostraca; order Amphipoda; family Talitridae; genus Trinorchestia; species Trinorchestia longiramus. The sequence goes on along the minus strand of VCRD01000979.1, from coordinate 105,387 downwards.
TGACACTTCAAGCAGGATCAAGGCCTTGTATAATCACTCGCGTTTATCCTAGTGTAATGATATGCATTATTCCTTAGCCATTTCTTAACCAATCAAAACATAATTCGAAGAAGTAGATGCTTACTGATGTATGTAGTTTATACTTAGTCACTGTATCACAATGGCAACCAAATTAGCTTAATCAAGGGAGGATTAATACAACCGTAATACCATTCATTAGCATGATCCAGTAGTGAATGAAATAGTAGTTCACAACTAGTCAACTGATAACTCTGAACAGGACGTCAGTTTGTACTCTGCGTTCAAGAGGTAACTTGAGCATAGCATTCAGAAATGATAAAAACTTACGATTTTACTTAGAAATACGTATCAAAATAGACAGTCAATCAATATATAAATGCATTCTTCACTTCTTTATCAAAACATAACAAGATCTTGAATTTTTATTTAAAATTTACATACAGCAAGCAATAGATGCTAAAAACCAGCATCCTTCTAGTATTTTACCACACAGAACTTTGGCAGATTTACTTTCAGTGCCCCTTTATAACGCATAAAAATTGTACATCTTACAACTTCTACAATACTTAACTCGACTCAGAGGTTCTGCAGCCAGCGTCTGGTAGGTCTGTACATGGCAACACAACCACTTACAGAGGTTCTGTATCCAAAGTCTGGTAGGTCTGTACATGGCAACACAACCACTTACAGAGGTTCTGTATCCAAAGTCTGGTAGGTCTGTACATGGCAACACAACCACTTACAGAGGTTCTGTATCCAAAGTCTGGTAGGTCTGTACATGGCAACACAACCACTTACAGAGGTTCTGTAGCCAGCGTCTGGTAGGTTTTCTGCACATGGCAACACAACCACTTACAGAGGTTCTGTATCCAAAGTCTGGTAGGTCTGTACATGGCAACACAACCACTTACAGAGGTTCTGTATCCAAAGTCTGGTAGGTCTGTACATGGCAACACAACCACTTACAGAGGTTCTGTAGCCAGCGTCTGGTAGGTTTTCTGCACATGGCAACACAGCCACTAACAGAGGTTCTGTAGCCAGCGTCTGGTAGGTCTGTACATGGCAACACAACCACTTACAGAGGTTCTGTATCCTAAGTCTGGTAGGTCTGTACATGGCAACACAACCACTTACAGAGGTTCTGTGGCCAGCGTCTGGTAGGTCTTCTGCACATAGTTCAGCATGATGTGACGCATGGGAGCCCCAAAACGCTTGGTGGTGTTGCCACTCACAGCCACAGCAGTCAACAGAGCAAGAGCAGCATTACGGCTGTCTTCTGGAGCACTAGGATCCAGTAAATCTTCCAGGGCAAGCCACAACTTCTCAGCTTCATCCTGTAAATATTTGACAACAAGAAAAGCATCAAAAGAAGCAATGGTAAAAACTTGATTCAGATTAAAGTTCTCTGATGGAAGGGCATAACCTGCACTAACATTTCCATTATATATTAAATGTCATTTCATGAAACATTATGCAATGCTAAATAAGAATTCTTCCAGAGACCCTGTAAATGATATGATTTAAAATAAGGTAAGAGATATAATTTACAAAGAAAGTTAATATTATGATTTAAAATGTGGGTATGCATATAACACAATTTAAAAAGAAGGTAAATAATATCATTTAAAAAGAGGACAAAAGATATGATTTACAAAGAGAATAAATGAAACGATTCTAAAAGAAAGTTAATGAAGAAGCAAACAATGCTCTCATGAACTGTTAGCTCTCCAATGAAAATAAGGCAAAGAGAAGCATCTCCTCAAATTATAAAAAACCATCACCTGGAATAACCTATAAGAAGTAGATGCTAAAGATAAAAGCATAATTCTATCATAATTCTCATATGCAATAATTTCTAAAAATTTTAGAACTGTGCTGGTCTAACACACCAAAGTAATATTGACTTGTCCCAAACTATTTCAGAAACAAATTCACAGCAGTCAGACGAGCAGCTTGTCACTAGGGAACCAATACCTAATAATTATTAACTCAATCAAACATAGGTTGCAAGAAAGAAAAAATTAAAGAGAGAAACTATCCCATTCTTGTATGCTGAAATATCCAATTATTTTTAAATTTCTAATGCTATTATCTTGAAACTAGTGAGCAAGAAACTCTTCAAACTACAATTTCTGCTCACACTGCTTCAAATACTTCACTTTCCACAATATTAATTAGTAATCACAAACATATTGATGGAATAAAATTTATCTTTTTTAATTTATAACCATGACCAGAAGGTTTTTTCATATAAGCACAGTTCTCTAGTGCAATGCTTTTACAGATGATCATTTCCAAATCTTTTGTATAAATTATATTAGATAATTTATAAAGAAATTGGATAAACTAAACAAAATTTCTGCATTAGCATTAACTTTTGTTTAGAACAACCAATGGTTTCTTGACTACAAAAACAAAAAAAAATGTTTTTTAATGCTTCATTGTTCTTTTTCTGCCCACAAAAACATGAATTTATATTATTTTTATCTTAATATAAACAAAAAATTAAAATTTTTTGAGGATATTGTACATGTATGCAATAGAATTGAGTATTTAAAGCCTGTGAAAAAAACATCTATTCAATCCTTGATGTTTCAGTGGTGAAGTCAGACCATGTGCTTTAAGTTGCAAATCTTATGCAGAAATTCAAACCTCAGAACCAGCACAGAAGTTTTTCCAATTATGGCCAGGTGATGGTATTTATTTATGTCTAACTTTCCATTTTATTTATGTCTAACTTTCCTTTTTTACACCTTTAGTACAAGAGAACTGAGAAGTCTATTTTCTAAGTAATAGGTACTCGTATACAGTACCACCTTTGCACAACATATTTGGATGTAAAATTAGCATTCATAAAATATCATGAAATGCATTATTAGCAATTTAGTGTCCTAATTCATTCACAAGTTTGGAGCCCAGATCATAAGTTGAACTTGCCAGCTATGAAAAACAGCCTTCTTGCATAACTTTAGTTACATTAATAATGGATCACTCATTTGCACATACCTCTTTAACAAACTTGTCCTTGACAGCAAGAGTGAGCCGCCTAATGGCTGTTATCCTCGACATCAAGTTTGTGTTGGTCTTGCCCAGCTGCTGCATCAGGTCTGCGTGCAGCTGTAGACCATAGCGCCGCTCTACATCTTGTACCACAGTGTTAGGCCAGTCCTGGTCATACAAGTGCATACAAATAGAGTAACAGCCTCTTCTGCTGTGTGAAATTAACAGAGCTATTATGCATAGACATTAATAGGGATGTCATATCATAGTAAAAGCCAGTATGTATTAAGAAATATTACAAATTCTAAAGAAAATGTAAATCAGTGTATTTGAACCAGGTACTTTGCTGGCATTATTGACTATTAATTCATCATTAAACAGCAGTAGGGATATCAATTTAAGTAGAGTCTTCCAACACTAATTGTTTAAGGTAGTCATAAGCATTAATAATAAAAATTAGCATTGAGATTAACACATTAATTTTACATCAGGAAAGTAATTAAGGAATCATACTTACTGGAGATTTCATGGTCTTCTTGAGCTTTTCAGTGAGCTCCTTAGTGGAATCCTCTCCTCCATTGTTCATTGTGATGCTTTGCAAATGAGCAACAAGACAAACAGTGTTTGAGCTAAAGGACTTATAATGTCAAAGAAAGCTCAACAAATTCTATGTCAAAACTAAAGCAACAAAATGGTAATATTTTAGCATTCACCTGAATAAATTTCTGGAAAAATAAAGCTAAAATTAATTAAATATCATTGAAAATATAACAGTTTTTGAAGCTTGGGAAATAAGCTTAGGATACTTCAAAACAAAGAAAATAAATTCTACACATGCTCCCTAAAAACAAAAATTTTAATTCATTTAAACCTACAAAAATACAGGGTTAAAAACTCTATAATCACTGTTTTACCAGCCTAGCAGAACAAAGTTGAACTGAGAAGAAACAATTGTACTAAGGAAATAGTTATTGAAATGTTTTGTACTTTATGTTCCAACAAACATTCTCACACCTCAATTATTTGGTTGCAGTTCCATGGAACAGCTACCACACAGCTCACCAGTTCTGAGCCCCCAGTACTATTTCCTATCATTGTGCTGGGGTTCAGAGTAAAATCAGATGCCATGCTAACTAAACTACTACTTTGAATAGTTGCACTTAACTTGGATGAGATTTTATTAAGCTTGGTTAAATTAAGCTGAATTTTAATTATTTTGGCTAAATTTAGATGACATTTTAGCAAGCTTGGATAAATTTGGATAAAATTTTAAGCAGATTGAGTGTTGGGAAGATTTTGTGAGACTGTTTAAACTTAGATAACATTTTTGGAACTTTATTAGATTAGTGCATAATTTAATGGTGCTAGACTATACAACAATGGAATTCAAGAAAGGTTGACAATACAAGAAAAAATTTGAACAGTTAAAATTTGTTGTTTTAATTAAGTTTCAATGTTTATTGAAATCATATCTAAGTAATATTTCTTCTGCAATGACAAACAAAAATATTTCATCAAAAAAAAATTCATCTACCTCAGCTCTCTGTCACAAACCTGTTATATTTTCTCATTAGCATAATTTGACAAGACAACAGCATGTTCATGATACCAAAAAAATTGAATGTTCTCAGAGCATTCAGTTTCTTTCAAGTAACCACTTAGAAAAATAAAAATCAGTTGTAATAATTATGGAAGCACCAAATTATTTCTGTCTCCACATACACACAAATGAAGATGTCACACAGAGCAGAGTAGCATGGCACAACAGACCAAGAAATTGAGGGAACAATGTTTCCTTCCTGAGTGTGCAGCATTCTATTAATCTAGGTACAAGGCAGCCACTTGCAAAAACATGAAATTGATTCCCTATTGAACTGTGACCCTGATAACAATCATACAGCTACTAACCTGACAACTGAAAGGAAATTTTATCCCATCTGTGAAGCCTGAATGCTGGTATCTACTTAGTTTTCTATCAGCATAGGATATACTTTGGTATATGTTAAGGTTTCTATCTGTATTACACATATCTTATTTCTAGATGTATTGCACATACCTTATTTCTATATGTATTGCACAAATACTAGAAACCCTCTCTGTAAAGAATATACTCTGCTAAAGACTAGAAATTCTCAGCACAACATAAACTGTGGTACACAATAAGTATTCTTTCTGTACAGCCTACACTCTGCTACAGAATCAGTCTAGTCTCTGTATAGCATAATTTCCAGTAAATGGAAAGGTTGGTTATATGCTGAGAAAAGCATAATAAAAATAGTTTTCACAAGTTTAGGCTTAAGTAAAAAACACATTGTGAATACTGTAAAAATCATGGCTTTAGATTGTTTGCATATAAATAAAAAACTGTGACCCCCAATCCTCCAACACCCAAATTATGGAACATTATCCTCACATTTTTGGATCAGGTAAAAATTCAGCATGAATAGGAAACATTAGATACAACTTATGTATACCAATAAAACAATTTTTTAACACTGTGTATCAAATTATGATATATTTTACAGCAATGTAGGGAAAATCTAGAACAGGCTGCATGCAAATAAATTATGTCGAGTATAGTGGCCTGGCTATACAGTGAATACAAGATTAATAGCAACTGTATATACTCTACTTCATAAATTAGATTTACCTTTTGAGGCCAGATAAGGTAAAAAAAACACGCCTACCAAACGTGAGTTGTAATTTACAGTAACTGCAACAGAGTTTTTGTTATTTACTTGCCAGGTGTTACCCTACTTAGTCGTGGCAATTAGACCATAATCCTAAAAAAGTCAATTGATAAAAAAGAAATGCAAATTCACCACAAAGATTACTTTACTTTATGATTCTTTGAAATAATATATTGGAACTTGCTGAAGATAACATTTTCTAACATTCTCTAACTGAGGTAGTGCTGGACTCACAGTACATCATTTTCTACTCACAAACTCGATGTTCTGTAAAACATTAATTTTTGCATAACATAGGAAATTCTAAATAAATTTAAGAGAAATGAGTAACTTATGTAAACAAAACACAAAATATAACTCTTTGTATTTAATATATTAATTAAGAAGAGCCACTGCACTGCATTCAAGCTCCTCACAAAAGCGTCTGCCCTCTTATCATTTTCTTCTTTAACGTAGGTTACTCTTCAAGCGTCAACAATTATATTAATCAAATTAATTATTTTACTTCAACAAAAAAAAAACTATCCAGGAATGCGCTCATATTTGCAATTCTCTAATAAAGGACGGATCAAATTTGAGTTTTTTTCGTCATTAGTATTGATTATGTGCATTAATTTAAAGCTTAACAATAGTGTACGGCAAAGGAATTTTATTCCTTTCCTTCCTCGTCACTCGCCGGTAGGTAAATACTGCAAATCAATCTTTCAATATATAAGAATAATTCTTAATAAATAAATGAATAAATTTTTGATTTAAGATAGCGAAGAAGTTTTATTTATTTATTATTGCTATAGCTTTACAGAACTTGAACAAATTACCACCGGAGGGAAAATCCCGACACCGATCTCGACACCGGACTCGACCCGAACTAAAAATCTTGAGAAATCCAGAAAAATTCTTGAAACGAACAGTTTCGTTAATTATTTTCGTCCTGTGCATCATAGAACATTCATTTTAGTCTCATATTAAAGCTAATAACCTCCTCTCACAGCAAAATTATAAATTAACCCCCTTGCTTAACCACCCACACTTGGGGGGACGCCGTTCTTTGACACCTGTTTTGGACGCCACTAACGATATTTATACATTCCGGTCTACGTAATTATTTTTCATCTTTTTATCCCACAAACTTCATTTACATATCAAATTAAAGCTAATAATCTAGAAATTTGCCGTGGGTAAATTAAAACCTCCTATAATCAACCTTATATATATATATATATATATATATATATATATATATATATATATATATATATATATATATATATATATATATATATCTAAAAGCCTTGGAAGGAGAATAATCTGAAGAGTAAGCACTAATTCATATAAAATTCTATTTAGCCTTGGGCAAAACACAATTTATTTTCTATCAAGAAATTGTTTGTGTGCTCTATGAAAATTGAACCTTTTTAACATGTTAACGTTTATCAGGTTAAGAAAGCACCAATTTATAAGTCTGAAATATAACAGAAAAAAGTAAAAAGTAATAAACATCCCAGTTTTTGATAAAATAAAATTAGTCGATTTGATTCCAGAGCTGAGGAATTATAGCACGAGTTTGACATTTACGTATGTTTCGTTTGAATATTGTTAGCTCTATTTCAGTTTATACTTAAGTTGTGTGACACAAACACATGGTAGACACTGATATGGAGCATGTTTCGTAACTAAGTTAATTTTATTTAATCATTCATAGGAGCTAAGATTTCTGTATTTGTTTGCTACTTTGATATGTGAAAATGATATGTCACGTTTTTTTTAATTTTTAATTGATTGGTTTTTCTTCATATGCGTGGGCAGTTTATTCCAAAGCAATGCACCTGAAATTGAATGAGCCCTTTGTCCAGCAACGGACGAGCGAAAACTGATGTTACCATCGTGTCGTCGATCAGATTTCACACCCTTGGTTGTGGGTGGATGGAATTTAACAACGTTGGCAGAACTTTGAGGGCAATATAGAGAGGAAAATACATATTTGACCTCGTAAATGAGTAGTCTTTGTTCTATTGGGGTCCAGTTAAGCTTTTTCATGAGAGGTGTTGGATGATTGTTCCTTCTGAAATTTCCTTTGCATACTATTATACTTTAGCAGCAAAATTCATACATTTCTGTAGCTCTTTTTGAAGACCTTTAGGTATATCTCCCCAGACCAAGTCACAGTAGTCAAAGCGTGAAACACTAAAGATTGGATGGCTAATAATCTTGGTTTTTCGTCAAGCATGTTCTTCACGCGGTGAAGGAACACGATATGATGTTAGGTCACGCCTAGTTCAGAAGAACAACACAATATGGGGCCTCAGTAAAACAAGCTACATGTAAGATAGGAATTTCAAATTCTACAGGATATTTCCTGCTTTTTTATTGTCTCCAACTGAAGTAAGTCTCAAGGCGTTTATGCACGGAATATATGTATACTCGTCCATGGTGTAGAATACAGCAGATGGTGAAACTCCGCGGACACCGATAACCCAAATCTACTTTACCTTCTGTATTTCAGACCTACTCTAATACTAGCAAGCAATAATGAATGAGAAATTCACATAATGAATGATAATATTTTTCAAACCAAAATAGATTTTAATTGCCTCATAGGATCATTCCAAAAATTGTTCATGAAATTTATTGTTGAGAACTTTTTACTACGCTATTTTATATAATTAGTTAATGAAGTTACAGCCGGGATATGTACAATATTTTATAGAACTTTTACTCAACTATGATTTTCTTCGTATGTACGAGAAAGTTGTACCACCCCATACATGGGGATTGCTATTACTAGGAAATCAGATTTTATTGGTCCAATATTTCCCACAAAATTATGTAGATAGTAGCTTTCCATATAAAATGAAGATGAGGGTACATTTAAAAGAGGAAGTCTATCTTTGCAGTTTGCATGGGATGATCACTTCCAGCATACTGAACATTGCAGATCGCATACGGTATGTTCTACAATTTTCAAAACCACGACAATTTTCTTTTTTGAGTGAGGCCTAAGATCATAAGAAAGGCTAAGATATTCTTGGTTGCATCACCTATTCCAGCACTCTTGCTGACCACCACCACCTCCTCCGCTACGAGGTGAGCTGTTTCACTCCAATATTGTGTCGCTTTTATCTATTGATGAAAACAACTTTTTTTGTTACAGTAAAAGTAAATGCAACTTCATGTCTATTATTAGAACTATTCAGTTATCACTTACGTGCCTACATATGATTCTCGTGCTACATTTACTTATTATTTTTGGTTTGTTTGCAATGGTGTGTGATTCGAAGCGTTTGTTTATCCCTGGTGTTAATTATCGTGCAGGATGAAGCAGTGAACGTATTACAGAGCGAACAAATGTCACAAAAGTCATGTAGTTCTACGCATACTCTCGTAAAGAAAGAAATAAAAACATCATTCACGATTAAAAAGCACAATATATGTATATATGTTTTTTATATAGTACATAAAAAACATAACAGGTGATATAACATTTTGCCGTCGATTGTACAGGACAGAATTTTAAAGGGTAATCTTACCCATAATGTTCTTTGAGAAATAGAACTTGATTTGGAAAATATTCTCATAGTTTAATAAGATTAAGCTTTCAATTTCCAAAAAAGAATATTTCTTATTTTAATTTACTTCTATCAACATTGAATTATCATTAAGTTTTTAGTTTCTCCTGCGTTATACACAACGATTCAAATGTATTGCTTTAGACTCCTACAATATTTTTTGAATTCTACAAATTCATCTGCTAATTATAGAATGATGAACATCTCCAGGGCTAATTTGGTTTTATCAGCAAAATAGTTCTCATTTTCTAGTATGGAATTAATTACTCATAGGAAAAGCCAAAAAATGGAATCACAGCTTCCAGAAAATATTTCGTCTCCCCACTGGAAGTGAGCAAGAATTACTTATTTCCACCTTACAGGAGTAGCCAACCAGGGACTTCATTGCTATTTAATGCTTGAAGTTGTGCATAATGCAATACTGTGCACATGCTTGACCTACATGCATAAAATATGATTGCGCGTTAGGGATCAAATTTATGCAGTATTCCCTACACAACTTTTACAAGCCGTAATAGTCTACAATAGAATTGAGAGAGCTATGTACAATTGTATCACATCAGATTAAAAGTAGAAAATCTTGGGCAATAAAGTGATGTCACAATTATATTATATAACTTTATAAGTACAGATATTGGGTAATAAGGTGTTATAAATATTTTATAAAGCATTAAAAGTACCAGATGTTGAGCAATTATAGTGATGAAATAAATCAGTGGCTAGGGAAGAAATTATAATATCTATCCCCTCAAATTATTAATTTGAATACTTTACCTAAAACTATGATATCTAAGTGAGCATTGCTGAAAACGATGACGGACTTTAAAATTCATTAACTTTAGAACGCACAATTTTGTCACCTATAGTTGTGTATTTTGTTGGTACGTACTTTCACACGCATTTTTGCATTCGTTCAGAGTTATAATAAGGATTAGAATCCTTACATTCTCTTGAATTCGTCTACAATGGCTTGAAAAACTGTGTGGCACAAAGTTTATAAAAAATTTTACTTGACATGTTTTACGAACAATTCGTTTCAAGGAACTTGGAATGTCTGATGCGGACAGAAATAAAAATAATCCTCTACCAGCATATAAAGCTATCATTGTAATGAAGTTCATTTTTTATTTTAACATGAATGAGGAATACACAGTACCTAGGTTTAAATACTTTGTAAGTAAGTGCATTTAGACAAATTCAACAAATACGCAACACTTGACGGTTATATACAGGCCTCGACAACATAACTTATTATTTTTTATAGAAACTTCCTTTGATAAAATGAAGTTATGTTCTTGCACCCAGTACTTGGGATGCAGGTAAAATAACTAAATCGGTACATTTTTTCCCGTGTAAGTTTATGATTTTTATAATAGATGTTGAATAATGGCTGAGGGTTGGGATGACCTTTGTGTCTAAAAGATGCCAAAATAGTTTCCCTGTATATAAGTTTGAAACAAACATCTCATGAAAAATTTCGCTTGACGCAATGCATGTAATGATACATTCTAAACTGCCAGGTGTTTGCTTCAAAACTTGCGATGAAATATATCTTAAAATAATTCTTGAAATTGTTCATAGATGACACAAATTTGGTTGCTATTTCTGCTTGGCTTGTGAACGGTCATCCTCAAATTCTGAGGCTGCCAACAAGTAGCAACTGGAGAGAGAAGTTATCTAGTCTGTTCGATGTTTGTCGACTAATGAATTCGGTGTTTCACCAGAACAATGAACCCTGAACACGCCAAACACAAGATTAACTAATGCAATTTGTTCCATAAAATGGATGAAGCTGACCAGTGGGTGAAAAATAATGAAATTCAAGCCTATGCATCGACAGAAAACTCATATATCAAAAACCATCAACAGCAGGCGGTTGAACAAAAAGAAATCGAAGTGGAATTTTCAGCCATGAAAAACTTTTTAAGTGCGTTTGATGAGATATACAAGAAATATAACGAAGCAACTATGGAACTGCTTCAACAAGGCTTGAAGATTAGTGCATTGACTACCAAGCATATACTTTTGTAGAGACAACTAGAAAGAATGTCAGAAATATTTCGACAATGCCCAGACTACGACGAGAACACTGCTAGAGGCAACGACCTCCGAGCAGAGCATTCTTCCATGGCGCTCAAAGCCTGGCTAGCAGCAGCGTGGCAGAAACTCTTTGCACGTCAAGAAAAAATTATGATGCACGAACTCCAGTAGACTTTATTATTGTAATCAGAAATTAGAAAAGTTGGAATAGGGTAGTTGAGCGGCAGTTATCTGGTACTGTAGAGTATGTAAGTTACCCGAGTTTTCCGTTCAGATTCTGTTTTTCTTTCGTAAGTACGGTAAGATATCGATGTTCTGAAACTGTCCGTTTACTTTATGCGGTCTGTTTAGTGAGGTAAATGATGCAGATTTATTTTAATGCATACATGAATAAACAACACTCATAAATAAGTTCTGCATCTTTAAAAATAGGTATAGATGAAATATAAACATGAAACTATTGACAACTGCCTGCACTTTCTTCATGCGGAATGGAAAGGAATTTCTCGAACTTTTACCCTATAAAATCGATAGCATTTTATTTGATGAAGTTCACGATCCCATAGATAAGAAATATCCTTCGAGTAACTACGATCAAAAGTATGATATAAAGTTTCATACGTAACACATGCATTATTTTTTAGTGATTTCGATGTTTTGTGAAATCCAGCCCCATAAATTAATAATTGGAAACGATAACTTGGTATGTTTTCTTTTTATTTATGCCCACCAATTCAGAGCAAGGAAACAAGAAAATTCGGTGACAAAATATTTGTTTAATACAAATAATAAATGGACAGAAGTCATCGTTAAAATTAATTTATCTGCGAGGCACATGAATATTTTTTCTTACCAAGTTACAAAAAGGACCCAATGTAAATATATGAAATATATAAAATACCTAATAAAACAAAGTGTATTTCTTACCAATAAATTTTGATATCGCTGTGTAGTACATCGTAAAACAGTTTTCTTCAATTTACCATAAGCAAATATTTCTATATACTCGAGCTTAATTTAACTCTCCATGAACAAATATTCAACACACTATTGGCAAAATATTTCTATGTACTCGAACGTAATTGAACTCCCCATGAGCAAATATTCCGATGTACTCGAGCTTAATTTAACTCTCCATTAACAAATATTCAACACACTATGGACAAAATATTTTTATGTACTCGAGCTTAATTCAACTCATCATGTGCAAATACTTCATTGTATTCGAGCTTAATTCAACTCACCATGTACAAATATTTCATTGTATTCGAGCTTAATTCAACTCACCATGTACAAATATTTCATTGTATTCGAGCTTAATTCAACTCACCATGTACAAATATTTCATTGTATTCGAGCTTAATTCAACTCACCATGTACAAATATTTCATTGTATTCGAGCTTAATTCAACTCACCATGTGCAAATATTCTGCTGATTTCTCGGAACGTGAAGTACTCTCGTATCCCAGATTCATTTATGTAAAAACCTAAGCGTACATCTCGAGTGCCTTTTTGTTCACAAATATGTAATCCCGGCAAATGATGCTTGTTTTGATAAATCCACTCACCAGAACAAATAGTCTCTGCGAAGCCTACAATCTCTTCCACTATGATTTGTTTGATGTAAGGAGTTGCTGAATCTTCGAGACTTTGTGTTTGATGAGGTGAATACTCTGCTTCATCAACTACTTCATCTACCACAGTCTCTTTATTAGAATGATGTTCATGAACAGATACTTCCGAGGCAATAGGGGGCATGGATTTCTTCGAATTATAGGGGTCAAATTGTTCTGGTCTGTTGGGATTTCCTTTCAGATTTTCAGGTTGTGCATTTGTTTCTTCATCTGTTTCTTGATAGATCTCCAGATCGTCTTCATGAACCGTTTTTTGGAAGTTGATATTCTTTTTTGCATACCTTGTTGTTTCAAATGGCTTCTGGTAATTAAGAATTTCCATTACCTGTCTGACTGCTTTAGGCAGTGGTTCACCCTGGTTTTTCTTGCCATCCGGCCACGTCATGGACATCGCTAGTGATAACATTTCCTTCCGAAGTTTGGCCAGTTGTTCTTGCTTGTTTTTTAATTGGATCTGCTGTCTTCGCTCATGTTTACTTCTTGTCTGAAGTTCGAGCTCCTGTTCCAATTTAGCTCTCTGTTCTTGCATGCGTCTGTATTTCGCTTGTTGTTGTTGAAATACATGCAAGTGTGCCAGACTATCAACTATATTGGTCATTTGGAGCAGCATTACCACTTCTTGGCTCAGTTTCTTGTGTCTGATTTTCTGGGCTTGGCTCATTCTTTCAAAATATTTTTTTGATTCTTCTAGATTATAAATCTCATCATATAGCGCATAATAGGCTTTCTTGGCACAGCAGGGATTCTTAATATAGTAGTGGAGTTTACTTTGATATATCTGAAATTTATGTAAAAAGTTGAATAACTTACACTGCTGTTTAATATCATCAACATTATTCTCAAGTTCTTGAAGTATCGTTGGTGATTCCTTAACTATTGAATGCTTCAAACTTTCTAATTCAGTTGCAATATCTTTTTCTACTGATTCTAATGGGTTGTCACACTCGTTCGAACATGTAAGGAGAGCAAAGAAATAACCGTCGAGATTGCCGCAGAGAAGCACGTGACTACAGGAACGATGGGGCGTTAGTGGACCATCAGCGATGACAACACCATTATGACACACCGCGACTCCTCTGGAGATCTTAACCCGGGGTTTTTGACAGGAAACAACACGATCACTTGAGTGCGAAGAAACAAGCGCAATGCTCATCAGTAACATGAAGCGTGAAAGCGCCATCTGCACGTAGAACAACCACATTAATGAACAGTACAATTTTTTGTGAAATATTAAAGCATATAAAGGCCCTCGGAGATAATACAAAAATGTTCAGCGAGTATCTATGGCAAAAATAATGTACTTTTAATATTACTAATACCACCATAACGGTTACAGTTACTGTATCTCGTCGATGCAGCTCACGAAGGCTCAAGAAATGAAGATCACCCATTTTTCCTGTTTATGTATTTTCTATTCGATCGATTCCAACATCCTGAACACAACGATGCTTCTATTACCTACAGTCTTACACCGAAATTAGCGATTTGCTGTGCTGTGTTCGAGTGTCTGAAGTGATAAAAGAAAAAATTCTAAGTGTACCGAAAGAAGTTTCCTTATTTTGTATGAATGGGAAGATTATTTCAAGGACAAATAATGAGACGCACACGTGTTTTCGCATTACTGTTTGAACCAAGATGGAAATGTTAAGCAAAGAAATAATTCCGAAATTTGTCACTTTAACAATAATACTGTCTAAAGTATTGGTGCCTATTGTATGTTAATTGTACATATACTCGTATAAGATGCTTCTTCCTTAGTTTCGATTTTGAAAACGATATTGGGATTCTTTTTTCTTTGAAACAAAAACAATGAAACACTATGTACTTATACTGCACGTGCACCCTCCTTTACATCATACACGTGCATCAATCATTCAGATACAAGGAGATGCTTTCTTCTCGTAGAGGAATACAACACTCAATACAATTTCTATGGAGGAATTTCAAGTAAAATACAATTTTCTTATACTAATACAACGCTCAATACAATTTCCATGGAGCAATACAACGCTCAATACAATTTCCATGGAGGAACTCAACGTATGATTTAATTCTCAAAAACGAATACTGACTTTTGAGCCTTTATAAGATGGCAACTATCTTATTAAATTTCACACATTTTCATGTAATACATATAGTCGTACCTACATTTATTTCTTAACGCTTATGGCATACTATACAATTCTAAAATTAACAAGTCATGTTCAAAGGTCGTAAGTGTGTAGTTATATGAAGTATATTTCGCTGTGACTGAATACATTGCGACTGATGTCTTCTGTTATGATACACAACAGTTTTACCGTACCCTCTGTCTTCTATTCTCATATAACTTACAAACCTATGAGTTTAAATAGGGAGTGGAGCAAAAGTCACTTTACATTTCTAAAAATCATTAAAACAAAACCTAACGAAGTAAGTAAAATAA